>PVJO010001376.1:0-175240 GCA_004026905.1 Hystrix cristata | reverse complement strand
AAGGAAATAATTGGAGCAGACAGGCACTGAGGCAGTGGCTGCGTTTGTATTAGTGTATAGGAGGGTGGCCCTCACCAGGCTATGGAAAGAAATGGAAGCAGTAGGTAGATGGGAACCCAGATTCATATTCTTGGACAGAAAAAAGATTGAATATTGGGAACTGGGTGCAGAGATGAGGAAAGGGAAAGACCAGAGTGACATAAGGTTCTCTTCTTGGGCAGCTGGGTGGACACTGATGCTCTCTGTTGAGACAGGAACACAGCCAGGTGGACTGGGGACAAACAGGGTCAGTTTGGGACATGTGGAGCTGAAGGTACTTGTGTGACATCCAAGTGCAATCCCAGTTCTGAATGTCTGGAGAGGGGATTTGGGGCAACCATGTTGCAGGGACTTGGCACAAGTGGGCTTGCCTGGGGAGAGGCTGCAGAAGCAGGAGAATGCCATGTCATGCCTGGTGCGCAGCTGAGTCCCATGGATTGTCACTGGCTGAAGATGGGCAGGGAAGGCCCAGAAGCAAGACTGGAGTGGACTTTGAAGTGTAAGTGGGAGGTGACTGATATGAAATTAGGAGCCACCTCGCTTTATTTGAAGGTGACTGCACATAGAGTGTGTTCTGTTGCCTGTAGGAAGGAGCCAGAGGCGGGTGGGGCGGATGTAAAAGAAGGAGTGACTGGTGAAGGCGAAGGAGTTGGGGCTGCTGTAGCCCATCAGAGGCCCAGCAGGTGAAGTCTGTGGAACTTTTGCTCGTTCCTGCAGCTGGGCTCTGGGAAGCCAGCCTTGGTCATGGCCCCTGACTACCACTAGGCCTCTGTGGCAGCATGGGGACTCGTCACCCCATAAGTCAGCCTTTCTCCTCCCTCCTCATCCTCCTCTCCCCCTTCCTTCTGTCTCCCTTCTTTCACCAGTGTTGAAACTGATCAGGCAACAAAACAGCTCTCAGAAACTCTTGAGTCTGGATAATTTGTATATGCCCAAAATGTATCTGGAGGTTTTTAATAATTGGAGTTTCAAATGCTTGAACTGTCAGGCGTGAGGAGGCCTTGGGGACACCAGGGGCTCCTTTGTGGGCCAGTGGCCTGGTTTAGGACGCATAAGAAAGGATCATTTTGAAATCTAAACCTTACATGAGGGTCTGTTTTTCCCTTACTGAAGCAGAAAAAGAAAAAAACAGCCACTCAATGCTGAAACAGTTTCGCTATATTTTTACATAGTGCTTTAGGAATTAAAGGACATTATAAAAACAGCCCTTGAAGATGGTAACAGTATCTTTGGTAAAAGCATATGGTGGGTATCAGGTGGAAAATATGAGACACTCATATGCGTGGCCTGATCACAGCTGTCACATGGACTCCAGAAAGCCGAAGTTGTGGTGGGAGCCCACAAGCAGGGCAGGAAAGCCACCTTGTTCCTCAGGGCCGGAGGACAGTGAGGACCCGGAGCCCCAGACCATTGCTGTGCTGTGGCCACCTCCACATGGTGGGGGAGAAGCCGCCCAGGGCAGTGCCTTGCTCCCAGCAGGGGGCCGAGGGGCTGCTCCAGGGGAGACCCCTGAGTGGAGAAATAACCACAGGCTCACAGACTGGTTTATTTTCAGAACCAGAGCTTGACTGGTACAAGGCACCGGGTGTCACTCCTTTTTGTTTTGATAGAAAATGTATTAAACTCAGATTTACTGAAAACATGGAAAGTGGTTTTATGGCCAGCCCTTGGGCCTTTGTTTCCCATGGCCTAAATTAGCAGACTTCTGTTGGGTGCCGCCTCTTCTTCCTCCACGTCACCTGTTATCCTGCGGAGCAGGGCCCCAGGGGACGGGGGCCAGTGCAGGGCCGGTGTCAGTGGTGTCCGCGGTGGCTGCCATCGGGGAGAGTGACTTTTCACTGCCTGGTGGTGGAGCAGCAGCCTTGTCCTTTTCCAGCTTCCATCCGCTGCCAACTATGAATTTTCAGTGTTGACCCTGAGACTTGAGTTCCTACTAATGGCTTCACAGTGGGTTCATCAGGACAACAGGGGGAGGGTAGTGGCCATGCAGGGCCTGCCGTGTGGGGAAGGGCCAGGGTGGGGAGGAGCCAGGGAGCGAGGGGAAGCTGGTCGGCAGACTGAGGATCTCTAGTTTGAATCATTTGGTGGGCTCCCCATTGTCAGGAACCCGGCTCCAGGGTGGCACAGGGGAGGGGGAGTGCCCGGGACTGAAGGAGCCAATGACAGGAAGCAGCAGGAGTATGGTTGGCTTGTTTGTTAAAAGTGTGGCAAGAAGGCAAGCTACTTCCTGTCTCTGGGAATTAGCTAAACTGGGAGGGATTGTCCCTACCTGGGCCTAAAAGCCCCACGATACCAAAGCACCATAAGACTGAGAGAGGGGACACCTCCCCAATAAAGATTCCCCCACGTTACCCCTTTATAGTCACACAGGCTCCTTCCTACACCACCACCCCAGTAACCGCTAATGTGTTCTCCCTTTCTATAATTTTTTCATTTCAGAAATGTTATATAAATGGAATTGTACAATCGGTAACCTTTTGCATTTAACTTTTTTTCCAAAACCTCAGCATAATTCTCTGGAGATTCATCCGTAGACTCTATTGCATGTATCAATAGTTTGTTCCTTTTTATTGCTAAAGTGTCCGGGATATGGATGAACCACACTTTGTTTAACCACTCATCCCCTGAAGGATATCTTGGTCTGTTTCTAGTTTGGAGAGACTGTGAGTAAAGATGCTATAAATACTCACAGGGAGACTTGTGTGTGAACAGAAGTTTTTATTCCTCTGGGATAAATGTCTAGGAGTGCATGTGCTGGATCATATGGTAGTTGCATGTTTCTTTTTTTTTTTTTTTAAGAAAATGCTAAACTACTTGCTTGTGTGGCTGTAATGTATGAGTGGTGTAGCTTCTCCACATCTTTTCCAGCATTTGTTCTTTTCAGTATCTTTTGTCCCAGCCATCCTGACAGGTGTGTAGCAATCACTCATTTGATTTTAGCTTGTGTTAATGATGTGCAACATCCTTTCACATGCTTATATGCCATCTGCAGCTCTTCAGGAAAAGTCTCTTCATGTTGTTTACTCATTTTCTAATTGGATCATTTGGTTTTTTACTGTTGAGTTTTGAGAGTTCTTAGTGTATTCTAGCTGTGAATTCTTTGTTGGATCTGTGGTTTGTGAATATTTTCTTCTAGTGTCTACTTGTCTTTTTTGTTAAAGCAGTTTAACGCAGAACAAAAGTTTTTAATTTTGATGAAGTACAATGTGTCAATTTTTCCATCTGTAAATCATGTTTTGGGATCAGGTCTAAGAACTCTTTACCTAGTTCTAGATCCCAAAGATTGTCTCAAGTTTTACATTTAAAACTTAAGCCTGGGGTTCATTTTTTATATAATGTGTGAACCTGGGTTGAAATTCTTATCCCCCTTCAGAAGACCAAATTCGTTAGAACTACTTGGAGAAAAGGCTGCCTTTCCTTTGGAACTTCGGTCAAAAAGCAGTTGGGCATATTGTGTGATTTTCTGTTTTGTTCTTGCCTATTAATCTTTCTTTGTACTGCTATCATACAGTATTGATTACTGAATGTATATAGTAAGTCCTGAAAATAGGTAAAATGGCTCCTTCTATTTTATTCTTCTTTTTCAAAATTATTTTAGCTATTTGAATTGTCTGCCCATATACATTTTAGAATAGTCTTATCTATATCAACAAAGATTTTTGTTGGGATTTTGATGGGCCAATTTGAAAAGAATTCAGATCTTTACCATGTTGAGTCATGGACATACATTTATTGAGTTATTTTAAATTTCTTTTTTTTTTTTTTTTTTTTTTTTTTTTTTTTTTTTTTTTTTTTTTTTTTTTTTTTTTTTTTTTTTGTGGTGCCGGGGATAGAACTCAGGCCCTTGTGCTTGCAAGGCAAGCACTCTAATCACTGAGCTAAATCCCCAGCCCAGTTATTTTAAATTTCATTCATTGACATTCTGTAGTTTTTAGCAGACAAGCTTTATATGTATTTTGCTTTATTTAAGTATAGATATTGTATTATCTATTTTGAGTGATTGTAAATAGAACTGTACTTCTCATTTTGATATTCATATATTGTTATTAAATAGAAGTTAGATTAATTTTTGTAGACTTGTAGTCTGTAGATCACTTTTCCTGTGATCTTGCTGAACTCACTTATTGTAGTTGTTTTTGTTGATTCCTTGGAATTTTCTACCTGAACATCCTTTCTTCTTTTCTTACCTGTATGACTTTTATTTCCTTTCCCTGTCTTATTACAAAAGCTAGAAGGCTAGAATTTCTAGCACAATGTTCCCTAAGAATGATGAGATTAAACATCCTTCTCTTACTACTGATTGTAGGAGGAAAGCAGTATTTTACTATGAAGTATAATAATGATTTCATTAAGTATAACAGTAATATAGCCATAGATATTTTTGTGTGTACTTTTTATCAAGTTGTGGAAGTTATTGTCTAGTCCTGTTTTTCTGAAAATTTTTGTAATAGATGTTGAATTTTGGCAAATGCTTTTTCTGCAACAGTTGATGCGATCGTGTGATTTTTTTTTGCCCTTATCCTATTAAAATGGTGGTTACGTTGAAAGACGTTTGAATACTGAACCAGGCTTACATTGCTAGAATAAATCCCACTTGGTCATGATATATAATTCTTTTCATTTACTGCTGAATTTTCCATTAATATTTTGTTAAGAATTTTTGCGTTTATATTCATGAAGGATATTGATCTGTAGTTTTCTTTTTCTACACTGTCTTTATCTGGTTTGGTAATACTAGATTTATAAAATGAATCAGAATGTGTTCCTGCCTCTTCTGTTTTCTAGGAGACACCGTGTGACTTGATGTTAATTATTCTGTAGATGTTAGGAAGGATTCTCCAGTAAGACTGAGTCTGGAGTTTTGGTTTTTGAAAGTTTTAAAGTTTTGTATCCCATTTCTTTAATAATTATTATGTTGTTCAAATAATCAGTTTTATATTAAGCAAGTTGTGGTAGTTTGTATTTTACAAAGAATTGCACTTCCTCTGTTATCAAATTTTTATGTGCAGAATTGTTTGAAGCACTTTCCTCTGATGTCTACAGAGTATAGTGATGGACTTTTTTGATATTGGTAATTCGTGTCTTCTCTTCGTCAATTTTTAAAAGTTATCAAAAGTTTATTGATGTTTTAAACAGCCTCACTAATTTTTCTCTTTTCAGTTTTTGTTTTAAATTTCATTAGTTTCTGCTTATTTTCTTCTTTCTGCTTGCTTTAGTTTATTTTGCTCCAGATTCCTGAGACAAATGCTTAGATTATTGATTTGAGACTTTTCCTCATTTCTAATGTATGCCTTTTGTGGTAAATGCATAAATTTCCCTCTCAGCAGTGCTTTACCTGTATTCCACAAATTATCATGTTTTATTTTCATTTTCATTTCATTCAGTATATTTAAAATTTTTCTTTTAGACTTCTTTGAGTGGTAAGATTATTTAGAAGTGTTACTTAGTTTCCAAGTACTCAAGAGATTTCTCATGGTCTTTCTGTTGTTGATTTCTAGTTTGATTTCATTGTGTTTGGAGAACACATTCTGAATTATTTCTTTTATATTTGTAGAAGTCACATAGCCCATGAAATGATGTATTTTCGCCTATGTTTCAAGAATATTTGAAGACTGTATTCTACTGTTGTGGATGGAGTGTTCTCTAAATGTTGATTAAACTGTCTTAGTTGATAGTGCTGTTGTGTTCTTTTATACTCTTGCTGAATTTCTGTTCTAGCAATTTTTGAGAGCATATGTTGGAGTTTTGAACTGTAATTGTGGATTTATCTTTCTTTTTCAGTTCTGACAGTTTCTGCTTTACGTAGATTTTGCAAGATCGTTGCTTTATGCTTTAGGATCACTGTGTCGTCTTGGTGAATTGACCCGTCTGTCTGGTAATTACATTAGCCCTGGAGTCTGTTTTATCTGATATCAGTATAGCTACTCTTGCTTACTTTTAATTAATACTTCCATAATATATCTTTTTCCCTACTTTTAATTTTCACCCTACCTATAGCGCTGTATTTGAACTGTTTCTTTTAGACAGATATAATTGTGTTGTGATTTTAATTCATTCTTCCAATCCCTGTCTTTTAATTGGTATATTTAGACTAATTATAATTATTGATTTGTTAGGGTTTAAGCCTGCCATTTTATTTTTTATGTCCTGTTCATTCTGATTATTTTTGTTGTTGTTTCTGTTTTCTTTTTCCTGCTTCCTTGTGCGTTGATGGAAAATTCGTTAGAATTCCATTTTGGTTTCTCTAAGAGTTTTTGAGTATATTTCTTAGTGAAGTTTTTTAGTGGTTGCTCTAACGTGTGTGTGTGTGTGTGTGTGTGTGTGTCTGTGTGTCTATGTGTCTGTGTCTGTGTCTGTCTTTCTGCCTCTTTAAAAAACAACAGTCTACTGCTGTTGACATTTTACTGGGTCAAGTGAAGTGTAGAACTCTTAGTCTACTTTCTCTCCTTTTACCTTTCTTCACTGACAATTTAATTGTCTTAAGTATTTTTTACATGTACATTTAGAACTATATTGGACAGCATTATAATTTTTGCTTCCACCATCAAACATAATTTAGAAAATCTGAGAGTAGGGAAATCTTTTTACTTGTATTTTTATTATCATGTTTTCTTTTCTTTTTCTGAGAGTGTCATTATTCTCACCTTCATTCCTGAAGGAAATCTCACTGGCTATGGGATTCTAAGCTGACAATTTTTAGCACTTGAAAAATGATGTGTCCATGTGATTTATAATGAGAAATCTTCTGTCATTTGAATTGTTCTTCCCCTATAAGTAAGATGTCATTTCTCTCTCTACTTTCAAAGTTTTTCTTTGTTTTAATTTTTCAGAAGTTGACTATAATGTGGCTTGGTGTGGATTTATTTGGGCTTAGCATGTTTGGGATTTTCTTATCTTCTTGACTCTGTAGATGTATGTGTTTTACCAAATTTAGGAAATTTCTACTCGTTATTTCTTCAAGTATATCTTGAGCCTCTCCTTTCCTCTCCTCGCCCAGATCTCTAATGACACAAAGTTTAGAATTCTTCTTGGAGTCCCACAGGCCCCTGAAGCACTCTTTGGTTGTTTTTTGTTTTGTTTTGTTTGTTTTGTTGTTCAATCTATTTTCTCACTCCAGTTTCCCTGTGTTACCATCACTGAGGTTGAGGAGGTGGGGCTTCATATTACTTCCGGGTGGGGTGGGGGGTGGGAGGTCTAGTTCCTCACTGACCTCTGCAGGTACCTCCTTGATAGGCATGAGCTCCCCTTGGGCCTCTGCTGACCTCACAGGGCTGGGAGGTGGCCTATTAGATGTCATGGTGACAGTCCTGATTGCCACTAGATATCTTCAGTGTCACCCCACTGGGATGGGGACGTGGGGAGAGCACGCATTACTGCCCAGTGAGGGTGGGAATCCTCTCTCCTTACCTGGCCTTCTCTGACCTCATCCTGGTTGGGGCACTTGGTGCCCCACCCTGTCAGGATGGAAGTCTGACTCCTTACTCTGGCTTTGCTGGTGGGGGTAGGGGTGGGGCCGGGGCCAAGTGTCTTAGATGGTGTTTGGCTGGAGTAGAGTGGCTTTCTATGCAGTTTTTGTGTCTTGTGAGGCTGCCTCTTTGACTAGAGAAAGCAGGCTTTGGTTGGGGCTTCCCCTACACACCCCTCCATCCGTGTTGCTTGCTGTTTCTGAGATGCTGGTTTCTTTGACTCTGAATCTGGGATACTGTATTAGTTACCTTTCCAGAGTCAATAGTTTGCAAGAGAGCAGATTTAATACGGGACGTTTACAAGTTACGACATTCACCCCTAAGCCAAATGCAGGCAGAGTGCCGAATGTCTGTCTATGCACTGGAGACCCAGAAGATCCAATCAAGGACAAGGAGCCCACAGCACTGTCCCATGTACATCCGTGTCTGCACTAAATGGCTGAAGAAATCTGTACTGGAACCAGGGTACGATGCTTGCAGCAGAGATGAAGACCAGAGCTCCCGTGAAGCAAACAGCAGCCATCCCCAGTGACAGCAAGGCCCCGAGCTCCTTCTGCAACAAGAATGACTGAGTTCCCTTTGGGAGAACCAGCCGCAGCAGAGCTTCTCCCGGGAAGCAGCCAACTGCCACCTTCTGGTTCCATTCTCCTTTATGTTGCGTCAGCAACAGTCCTCAGGTGGATCCTCTACGCCCAGACCAGTATCACCTCGGTCCAGCTGGGCATTCCTGCTCCAGGTGACCGCATCTGTCCACCACAGATACATGAAGCCAAAAGAAGACACGGAACTCACCACCGTGTTGTTCCTTAGGTCCTGGGTTCCCTGCCTCTCTGCCTGTCGTCTCGCCTTTCGTATAATGTGTGTCTCGGAGTTTCCAGGGGTTTTAGCTGTACCTAGTGGAGGAACAGGGAATGGCGTATCTACTGTATATTCCTGATTATCTGAGTACTGGCTTGCTTTAATTTTATGTGAGTTCAAGCTAACCAAGAATCTGTTCATTTCTAAACCTGTCAGAAATCTTTCCAAACATTTATGCTTCAGGTTATTGTTATGTATACAAGAAGGAAGTATTCTCCTGTGTGCGTGAAAATTACTCGCCAGTTATTCCTGAAAGTCTGCGAAATGCAAAATGCCACTTTCTTGAGTTTTGTCATTCACCTTTACACTGTCAGCAGGCCATTTGCACGAGCGATGGTGCACATTGGTGAGCCGACGGGTAGCCTGAGTTGAGGATTTGGGGGTGAGCTCTTTAAACTGTCTCCAAACAGGGAAGATCAGATGAGCAGGAATGAGCTGCTCTGGCTCTCGGAGTAGGCAGACGTTCAAGGGCTCTGTAGGTTGGCTCCTCATCGCATTCTGCCATGTCATTGTAAAGGGTGGCTTTGTTTTAATGCCACGAGTGTTATGCAGACATATTCTCATTGTGACAATCCAAGCAGTAAGGAAGTCCCTGTCACCATCCGGTTCCCAGAGGCAACTGCTGTTAACAGTTTGGCCTTTCTGGTCCTTCCCTGCAGTTCTACAACTACCTATTTTTAGGGAGAAGCTGGGTTGAAATCTTGGCTCTGCCGCTTAGTAGCACCATGACCGTCGTCAGGTTATTTTCCTCAGTTTCTTTGTAAAGTGGGACTTAGTAACAGAACTTTCCTCATGGAGTTGTGGTGAGGATCAAATGAGCCAGTGCTGTGAAAGTCTAGAACACTGATAGGCACCAGCATGAGGACTGTAGCTATTAGCTAATTACTATTTATATGCATCCTGCAAGTAACTTCCTTTTGACTTCTTTCTCCCTTAACAGTGTTGGTAGAAAATCTTTCCACATTGTCACTTATAGCTCAACCTCATTCTATGCAATAGCTGTATGTTTCTCCCCTGTGTAGTGACTCATTAACCGTTGCCCTGCTAGCACTTAGATGTCTCTTTCTGGTCTCTGAAAATGCTGTAATGAATGTCCCTGCACGGACATCTCAGGACGTATGCTGGTGAATGAAAAGGTGTGTACATTTCAGATTTTAGTAGTTGCTGCCAGAGAGCTTTTCAGAAATACTTGAGCTCCATGTACATACTCTTCTGGTAAGCAGCATTCAGAAATACCTATTTACCCTCATCCTTACTCTGTCGTTTTATTAGGTTTCCAAACTGGGAGTTTATCGTGGGACCTTGCAGTTCAGTATTTAGTAATGGGGCTGAACATCCTTTTGTGTCTGTCGGCCCTTTGTATGTTTACTGTTAATTTTTGGATCTTATAATTGACTCATTTGGCTAGCTTTTTCTTACTGATTTGTAAGATTCTTTCATATAGTCTATTAATCTTTTGTCTATTATATATATTACAAATATTTTCCTCTCAGACCATCATCTTTCAGATTTGTTCATGGTATCAGACTTTGTTAAGTTTATTCACCTTATCAAAGTTTTTAGTTTTTATGTAATCACATTTATCATTCTTTTTCTCTTTCCTTCTTCTCCTTCTTTCCTTCCTTTGTTCCTCTTTCTTAATGCTTTAAAAAGACCTGTCTAGATACTAAAGATAAATATTAAATTTTCATGAAAAGACAGTTTATTTACAGTGTCTCAAAGTACTTCTTGCAAAATACTTATTAATTACAAAAGAAGTACAGAAACCAAGTAGATACCACTGAGTGATCCAAGTTAGCATTACCAGTAATGAGATGAACAGCTATCA
Organism: Hystrix cristata; assembly: GCA_004026905.1. Classification (NCBI taxonomy): domain Eukaryota; kingdom Metazoa; phylum Chordata; class Mammalia; order Rodentia; family Hystricidae; genus Hystrix; species Hystrix cristata. The sequence goes on along the minus strand of PVJO010001376.1, from coordinate 165,049 downwards.
TGTACCCCTGTACAATACACTGAGAAAGACATAGCACAGAAGTTAATATATGAAAAAAATTATATATGTAGACATACATATCTACTTCTGGCCAGGTGTGGTAGTGCACACTTGTAATCCCAGCACTCGGGAGGATCACTGTGAGTTTGAGGCCAGCCTGAACTACATAGTGAGACCCTGTCTCCAAAAAAAAAAAAAAAATATATATATATATATACACACACACACACACATATACACACTTCCTTGTATACATGGCATATAGAGAGAAAAAAGAGGGAAAGCAAAGGGGTAAAATGTTAGTGTGTTAGGGGATCTAGGGGCGGGGTATACAGGAATTCTTTGCATTGTTGTAAGTTCTCTCTCAATCTGAAATTATTTCAAAGTTAAAAACCTTTAAAAAATTAAAGAGAAAAAGTCCAGTACTCCAGGATAATAGAAATATCATTGTATATTTTTGGCTAGCATTTCATTTTATTTTATTGGTTTGGTTTTCTAAACCTCCAGATCTTTTAGAGTATAATGTCAAGTGCAGTCTGATATGTTTTGCCAGATATGTGGGCCTTTTTGAATGTGTCCTTTACATGTGGGCTTGCTGGGCTGCTGTCGTTGTGTAAGAAGTCCCTGCATATACACAGGTTTGTGCTGTAATCTGACTCAAAGCTCATTTCCAATGGTAGACATGAAATCCAGAGCAGCCACTTTCCTGTTCAGGGGTGGAGTCCTCACATAGAGAGTACCGTTCTTGAGGGATTCAAAAACAAGCTTTCTCACCACCTTCTTCAGACTCCTGCTCCCCTCGGCCGGCTCCTGGGGGAGGAACTGGGGTCTGCGCACCTGCTTTGCACGAGCCGGGCTGTGAGGCCCATGCAGGCAGCCCCTCAGGCCTGGGCATTAAAAACACTCGCACTAGGTCAGAGTGAACTGTTGAAGGCCAGCCATGCCCTTAACATTCAGCCCTGACTTATATACTGCATGATGACGATGTCGCACTGTCTGGCTTGTAACTTCAGGCTTTTGGGCATCAGCTGAGTTAGGAGGCAGCCTGGTGACCACAGCAAGAGATCATGTTGCAGGGTGGCAAGTGCTTGGGCTCCAAAGAGGGGAATTTCCCAGGATATTTCTAGGCTGTATTCTGTTTCACTAATCTTTTGAACCTATTCTTCTGTACTAACACACTCTTTCAGTTATTGAAAGTTTATAGCGTGTATTTTTTTTTTAATTTTTAATTTTTTGGGGGGAGGTGCCAGGGATTGAACTCAGGACCTTGTGCTTGCTAGGCAAGCACTCTAACCACTGAGCTAAATCCCCAGCCTATAACGTGTATTTTTTTGAAGTTAGCAATTCCTTTGATTTTCTAAAAATTAAGGGGAAATTGCCCATGACATAAAAACTTCAGTGACATTTCGTACATTCATAATTTTGTACAATCACCACTTACATTTCTGTCACCCCAAAAGGAAATCCTGTACCCATTAAGAATGTGCATTAATCCCTTCCCCACCAGTCTGCTTTCTGTCTGGGTAGAATTACCTGTTCTGGATATTGCATATAAATTGAATCATATAATATGCAATCTTTAGCACAGTGTTTTCATAGCATGTTACAGCTGATACAGCTATATCCTTCCTTTTTCTCTTTTTCATAAATGATTATTATCACATACCTCCTTTTTGTAAGAGAACTTTTGAGTTAACTTGTTAAATTGCACAAATGATTTGACTCTCAGTATGATTGCACTGAGTTAATAAGTTGAATTGAGGAGAATCGACATGTGTATAATATTGGAACCGGGCTTGTGTTTTTATTCATTTAGGTCTTGTTTTATATTGTTCAGTAAAATTTTATAGTATTCCTCTTATACCTTGTTATTTCTGTTACTTTGTATATGTGTTTTGCTTTGTTTCTGTTGCGTATAGAAACAAAAAGTGTTTTGCTTTGTTTCTGTTGTGTATGGAAACATTCTGTTGTGTATCTTTTTATAGCTTAATTGAGATATATTTCATACACAAGATCCTGCACATATTTAGTGTACTCTTTGCTGAGTTTGGACATGTGTCTGTGTGTGCCTGTAAGACTGTCATGCCAGCCGAGATGACGAACCTGTCCGTCACGCCGCGCTTTCTTCCTGCCCTGTGGCAATGCCTCCCTCATGCCTGGAAAACCCACTGGTCGACCTCATTGGCCACCAGCTTGCATTTTATAGACCTTCATACTTTTTTTCTTTTTTTTTTGGTCTGATTCTTCTCTCAGTTTTTAATCTGGCCTTTTCCTCTCAGAACAACTATTTTTAGATTCATTCATTTGTTGGGTATATCAACTTTGGTTTGTTTGTTTAATGACTAGTACTCCATTGTGTATTTGTATGACAGCTGATGATGGTTATTTGGGTTGTCTCCAGTTTGGGTTATTAAACATAAAGCTGCTATGAGCATTCATATACATACGCTTTCATTTCCTTTGGGTAAATACCCAAGAGTGAGATGGCTGGATTGTGTGGTAGATGGATGTTTAACTTTTTAGGAAACTGCCCAATTATTTTTCAAGTGGTTGTATCATATTCCAGTCCCACCAGCCCAGCATTAGCGTTTCCCTCGTTTAACATTCTTGACAAACTTGATGTGGTCATTCTTCTTAATTTTAGCCATTCCAGTGGGTGTGTGTGTGTTTTTATGAGTTTATTTTGTATTTCTCTGATAACTAATGATTTTGAGTTTTGTTGCTGTAAGTCTGTCTTTTTGGTGAAATGTCTCTGAAAATTTTTTATTCTTTTTTTTACTGGGTTGTCTAATTATTCAGCTGGAAGAGTTCTTTGTTTACTTTTAATACAAGTCCTTTGTTGGATATATGTTTTGAAAATATTTTCTCCCAGTCTGTAGCCTACCTTTTCGTTTTCTTAACAGTATGTTTGAAAAGCAAAGTTTTAAAGTCTAGTGAAATCCACGGGCTGGGGATTTAGCTCAGTGGTTAGAATGCTTGCCTCACAAGCATGAGGCCCTGAGTTCGATTCCCAGTACCAAAAAAAAAAAAAAAATTCATTAAAAAAGGGCGCTAATTAAAGTCTAGTGAAATCCAGTTCATTTTTTCTTTCATAGTTAGTACTTTTTAAAAAAATTACATTTAAGATATCCTCACTAAACTCAAGGTCAAGAGTTTTCCTTTTAATCTCTGCTGGAAGTTTTATGGCTTTAGCACATATATTTAGGTCAATGACTTATTTTAAATTTATGTGTATAGTGTGACGTATGGATCAATTTCTGTGTGTTGGTGTCCGGGTGTACCACCCTGTCTTTAAAGATGATCCTTTCCTCACTGAATTAGTTTGGCATTTTTGTCAAAAGTTTATTGATCATGTATGTATAGGTGTATGACTGGGCCCTGCATTCTGTTGCACTCACCTACTTGTCTGTGTGCCAGACCCACACTCTATGATTACTGTAGCTTTGTAATCATCCTTAAATGGGGTAGTCCTTTAACTTCATTCTTTTTCAAAGTTATTTTGTTTGTTCTAGTTCTGTTGAATTTTAATATACATGTAAGGACTAGCATGTCAATTTCTACCCAAAAAAGCCTGCTGGGGCTGTATTACATGTATGGGTCAATTTGCAGATATTCATTTGACATCTAAAGAATGTTGAGTCTTCAGATCCAAGAGTATGGTATATGTGTTTATTTAAGTCTTATTTAATTTCAGAGATCTTTTCGTTTTCAGCATATAATTCATGTAGATCTTTGTTAGGTTCATCCCTGTGCGTTTCATATTTTTGATGCTATAATATTTTCTCTTTTTTCTAGTTGATTTCTGTGTATCAACTTGGTGTTTTGCATCCTTGTTAAACTTGCTTATTAGCTCTTGTGGCTTTTTAAAATAGTCCTTGTAATTTTCTACATAGCCAATAATGTTATGAATAATAGCAGTTTTTTAATTTCTTCCTTTCTAGCCCGTTTGCTATTTTTTTCTTTCTCCTTTCCTCTCTGTCTGTCTCTCTCTCCCCCTCCCTCCTTCCCTCTCTCTATCTATTTCTCTCTTTTTCTCCTTCTTTCACTGCACTGGCTAGATCATCTAGTACACTGTTGATTAGATGTGGTGAAATCAAACATGCTTGCCTTCTTTCAGACCTATGGGGGAAATCTTTAGTGTTTGACATTTTAAAATATAGTGTTGGCTATAGACTTACTTATAGATACTATTTTAATTGGAAGTACCTTTCCACAGATTTTCGATCATACATGTTTTGTCAAATGCCTTATTTGCACCTGTTGGGATGATTAAATTTTTTTTTAAACTTTTAATATGATGAAATGTATTGCATTTGAATGTTAAACCAAACTTGAATTTCTAGGATAAATTCCCACATGGACATAACTTATTTTCCTTTTTTATATATGTGTTAAGAAATGTGTTAGGGCTGGGGATGCAGTTTGGTGGTAGAGTGCTTGCCTCACATGCAAAGGCCCTGTGCTCAGTCCCCACCAGGGCAAGAAAGAAAAAGAAAGCAGTGTTTTGTGTATGTTCATGAGAAATGTTGATTGGTCTGTGATTTTGTGTCCTTATGTCTTTGTCTGGTTGTGGTATTAGGGTAATACTGGTCTCACATTATAAGTTGAGAAGTATTCCCTCCTTGTCTGCTGTCTGAAAGATTTAATGTAGAATTGGTTTTATTTATTCTTAAATGTTTGTAGTACTCACCACTGAAAGTCTGGGTCTGGATGTGGGAAGGTTTTTAACAATAATTTGATTTTTAAAATAGCTACAGTGCTATTCAGGTTGTCTGTTCTTGAATGAGCCTTGATGATTTGTGCCAATTAATTTTCTATTTCATGTAAGTTTTCAAGTTCCTGTGTATAAAGCTGCTCACACATCCTCCTACCTGCTTAATTCCCGTAAGGTCTGCAGGACACCTTCTCTTTAGTTCCCAGTAGCGGTCGTTGGTGCCATCTCTCTTTTATCTTCCGTGGGCTGCCTGGCAGTGGTGGCGAACATGTGGCACACGGGCCACAGTGGGCTTTTTGTACTATTGGAAGCTCTAAAAAGTTCGCCATCGTTGGCATAGAGTTTTGTCAGTTTTATGATCTTCTCAAAGAACCAACTTTGGGTTTCATTGGTTTTCTCTATTGTTTTTCTGTTTTCTATTGTATTGTTTTCTCTTTAACCTTTCTTCTACTTACTTTAGGTTGAACCTTCTAGTTTTCTAAGGGGGAAGTTTGGGGCCTTGCTTTGAGACCTTTCCTTTTTTTCCTTGTGATACTGGGAATTGAACCCAGCTTTCTCACTGAACTATCCAACCTTTTTTTTTTTATTTTTTAAATTTTTTTTAAATTTTGAGACAGGGTTTTATTAGGCCACTAAATTGCCAAAACTGGGCTTGAACTTGTGATCCTCCTGCGTCAACCTCAAGGAATGCTGGGATTATAGGTGTGCGCCACCACACCTGGCTGGAGACCTTTCTAACATAAATATTTCACTACTATGAATTTCCCTCTAAGTGCTGCATTGCTGCACTCCTCAAATTTTATCACGTTGTGTCGTATCTTAATCCATTCACTGTACCGTCTACTTTCCTTTTTGATTTCTTTAACTGTAGATTATTTTGAATTGTACTATTCTGTTTATATTTGGGAATTTTCTAGATATGTTTCTCTTGTTAGCTGGTTAATTCCATGTGGCCAGAGAGCTTAGTTTTATGGCCTAGAATAAGAATCAGCAAAGATTTTCTGTTGAGGGCCAGATAGGAAATTTTTTAAGCTTTGTGAGCCACATATGATTTCTATTGCCTATTATTATTTTCTTAACTCTTAAGGAACATAAAAAGCCATCTGTAATTCTTAGGCTGTACAGAGACAGGCTGTGGGCTGGGCTTAACCCTAGCCTAGACCGTGATTTATCTTGGTAAATGTTCCAGAAACGGTTGAAAAGAATGTCTGTTGTGCTCTTGGTGCAAGTTAGTATTCTACAAATGTCAGCTAGGTTGCATTGAGTGGTAGTGTCAATCTTCTGTATTTTCTCTCTACTTGTTCTTTCAATTTTGAGAGGTAGGTTTTGAACTCTTTGACAATAACTGTGGATTAGTCTGTTTTTCCATTCAGTTTGATTTGTTTTTGTTTTCTGTATTTTAAGATTCAGTTATTAGGGACATAAATATTTAGGGATGGTATGTCCTCTTCATTAACTGACCTCATTATTGTTATCAGGTGACCATCTCTGCTAATATTTTCTGCTTTGAAACCTACTTTATTGTATGTTAGTATCATCACTATAGCTTTCTTTTGATTAATGTTGGCATAAAATATCCTTTTCCATCCTTTCACTTGAGCCCATCTGTGTCTTTATATTTAAACTGTTTTTGTAGGTAGCATGTTATCCAGTCTGACAGCTTCTTCTTTTAATTGGCATGTTTAGACCATTTGCATTTAGAGTGATTATTGATGTATTTGGGTTTATTTCTCCCAATCTTGCTCTTTGTTTTCTGGGGTTTTTCCCCCATCTGTTGTTTGTTCCCTGTTCCCTATTTTCTCAACGTCTTTTTGATTATTTTTATCCCATTTTATGTCCTCTGTTGGCTTTTTAGCTCAACTTCTTTTATGGTGTTTGTGTTGTTTCTCAGTAGTTACTTTGGATTTGTATCGTATGTCTTTAATTTAGCGCAGTCTACTTTTAAGTAGTATACCACTTCATGTATAGAACAAGAGCAGTACAATGTTTATTTCTTTGCTCCTGGCTTTTATGCTGTTATTTTCATATATTTTTCCTCTCTGTATGATATAAACCTCCCAATACATAGTTGTGATTGTGCTTTTAAATTTTATTATCTTACTGTGACAGCTAAGTTGGAGTGTCAGCTTGATTGGCAATATGTTCCTGAAAGGAGGATGTGTAAAGCTGTGGGGATGAGGCCAAGCGTGTAGTGGAGACCCTGGTAACTAGAGACGTCCGGAATGTAGAATGTCTGCTGAAGAAAGGGATTAGGAAAGCACACTTCTGGGTGTATCTGCGTACCTTGGGTACTCTCTCTGGCCCTTCTCCTCTTACATGTTCTCCTGCTCTGCTTCTGGCTGCAACGAGGTGAGCACCATTCCTCTGCCAAGCTGTTCATGATGCTATTTCTGCCTTGGGGCCTGCTAAGCATGGAATAAACTCTCTGAAAACACGAGCAAAAATAAATCCTTCCTCCTTTAAGTTGTGTAGGTGGAATATTTGGACCCAATGAGAAAAAAGCTAATACATAAAATTGGTACCAGGAATGGAGGCTTTGCTGTTTGACTATCTGGAAGCCTTTGAATCTAGTTTGGAAAAGTTTGGAGATACCAGCTAGAGAAGCCTGGAATACTGTAAGCACAGCTTGATGGTTCTTGTCAGAGCTCAGATCAGAATGCTGATAGGAATGTGGACAGTAAAAACCAAGATCATGAGGTTTCAGACTGGTGTGAGGACTCTATCGGGAATTAGACAAGAGGCCAAGCATGTTACACTGTGGCAAAAAAAAAAATTTTTTTGTTTATGTTTTCCCCAAGTCCCGAGAGTTTGTGGGAGAATAAGTTTAAGGGGTGTGGCCTAATTGATCAGAAAGAGGAAATTTCAAGCCAGCCCAGTGTTCAGGCTGGGTGCTGGCTACTTTTAGCCAGATGTTTATTGAGAATTGGAGGCAAAAAGCAGACCAGAAGTGTCTGAAACACTTAAATTTGGGCCTGAAGAGGACCATATGTAAAGTTAGGGCCAAAGGCAGTATGGTTGCTTAAGAGATCAGCGCCATTAAAAGAACAAAACAAAATAAAGTAAAAATACTACTTTGAACTGAGACAAAAAGAAACATGCCTTGAGGGTAGCCCAGGAATCAGACCTTACCTGTTGCATGTCCAGGGGTATACAAGTAAAAGCCTTTTATTTGAGAAGACCATCCCTGGGCCCCCTGCTTTAACAGGCACAGCTAAGAAATTGATTCCCCAGGGTTTTTTTTTTTTACCATGCTCAACCATCTAGACACTCAGAGGTGGGTGCAGCCATGGCCCAAGGGAGCCTGGCTACTGCTTGTGCTGGCCGCAGACCTTGTTGTCATTCCCATGATGCTGGTTTTTCAGGCATGTAGAATGCAAGAGTCGTGGGGTCACGGAGGTTTCCAGGCAGATTTCAGAGGAAGGCCTTGGTGGCCAAGCAACATGCTCCTGATAGGAGGATGTGTGAAATGAGGGAATGTGGAATGAAAGAAGCCATTTGTCTGGCTGTAGGAATGAAACCAGAGGTACAGTGGAGACCCCAGGAACTCAGCGATGTCAGGAATGTGGAGTGTTTTCTGAGGAAAGCCCCAGGCAGTGAGCAGTCAGCCCAAGTAAGAGGCTTTGTGAAGTGCAACTGGCAAGGCCATACGGGTGAGAGCACTCAAGCCCTTTGGAACTCACATCTCACCAACTTGTGTCCTAGATGCTGGATATGAAACTACAAGGCTTAATGTCGTCCTGCTAGGTTTTGGTCTTTGGTTCAATTCTTGCCTGTCCTCTTTCCTATTTATCTTTTTTGCAGTGGGCATTTTACCCTGTGCCATTTTGTGATAAAAATAACTGGCTCTCACAGGTAAGAGTTTGTCTTGAGTCTCAGAGGAGACTTTGACTTTGACTTTTGAGCAAGAATTTAATGTTGAGGTTTTAGGAAAGCATGTTAGTATGTTTTCATTTGTATGTGGTATAGTTACATTAGGTGGAATTATGACCTTGTGTCTTAAATATGGTTTGGGGAAATACGTTTGAGGGTCACAGTGACAAGGAGCAGAATGTGGGAGTTAAGCTGGATTGTCAGCTTGATTGGCTTGAGAACCATCTAGGAGATGAGTAAAACACTAATTTGTGTCCCATTGTGTGTCTGAACTGGCAAATCTAATAGTAAAAGGAAATAAAGATACAAAAAATTTAGGGTTTTTTTTTAAATCTGAAAGCAAAGGAAAATAAGTGTGTGAGGTGATTTAAAAATTATAAGAGAAGATGATGTATAGCTTTTATGTGCTGCCATATATGACTAAAATTGAAAGTCTTGATGAGTTAACTTCTGCTGTTTCAGCAGGAATTCTATAATAAACCTGTATCCAAAAAAGAAATTGGAAATGTTGTTAGAGAATTATTTTCAACAAGAGTACTAGGGCATTAACTATTCTCAGGTAACATTCCCTCGTAATTCCTACAGTGTACAAACTGTCCCAAAGCCTTGAAAATACAAGAAATGGAAAACTGCTTATTTTGTTTTAGAGATCTAATTTAACCTTGATAATTGACATTGCTGCTGTAGCTATTATATTGACAGCGCTTTTCCCCATTGTATTCTTTAAATGGGTATTGGTTGTGGCTTGCAAATTATACATACAGGAAAACTAATTTATTAGTATATATAGTAGTATATATTAGCAACAATAACGAGATTCATTTTGGTGTATTGGTACATACGTAGAACATTTTGATTATTTTCATGTCTATTTCCCTCCTTCCCTTCCTTCTCCCCTCCCAGTCACCTTCTCCATCTCTAAAAGTACCATGTACTCTAGAGGAAAACGAATCCTTCAAAAGTTAAATTTCTCTTACATCCAGTAATCGCAGTGAATTCTTTTGTTTTTAGTTCCCCATTTTGTTTCCCAGCTGTCCCATGCCCCCTGGGTCATGATTTAGAATGACAGGATTTCAAGGTCTACATGGCGAGGAATTCTGTGATTACGGATGCCACATGTTTGTGGGAAGGGCTAGGAGCGGGGGAGAGTTTAAGAAGGGATCGGCTTCTTAGCCCACCGGCCAATCAGATCTCCACTCACTGACTCTCCACTCTCTCTGTTAAGACCTATCAAACTGTCTCCCAGTGCACCCTAACTGCACCCTGACCTCCTCCACCCTCTCCTGAAGGCCTGCCAGGGGAAACAGTCTAAAACTCTAAGTCACTCCCACTTGGAGTTGTGTTCTGGCTCTGATTTTAGATTTGAAGGCAAATCCTTTGTTTACCTTCCCACTGAGTGCCCAGCACCTAGCACCCATACTCTATTGCCTGGATGGGCTTCACTGGCATCTAAGGCCCGTTTGATTTGCCCTTTCCCTACTTTACAGCACTCCCTCTGCCTCCTTGAACTCTGCACAGTTTCCCTGAGGTGCTGCTGCCATTCTAGCCTCTGTACCTTTGCACAAGCGTGCACCACTCCGTCACGGACCTGTGTTCTGCTCTGTGTTTGGACAGTGCCTTCCCTTTCCTGCCCTGCAGCTCTAGCCACTCTTCCACAGCAGCCGTCAGCTAGCGGTCTCTCCTGGGGGCAGCAGAACTGCGTCTTCCACAGAGCTGTGCTCTCGGTGCCCAGCACGGTGCCTGGGTGCACACAGACTCCACCAGGCACGCAGAGAACGTTCATTGAATTGAGTTGGCTGTTTTCTATTTGCCTTTCTGCGTCTGGGATATTGGATGCCAGCATCCAGCTAAGTTATGCTTGTGTTAAACATGAATTGAAATGCAATTACAGCCAGCAATGTGGTTTGAGAGCTGAGTAATAGAGTCAGTAAGAAGAGTGACTTAGTCACGCGGTCAGTTCATCTCCTTTGCTTTCTTACCTCCTGTCACCCAGCGTGACTCATGCACAGTACGAGTTCAACTTGTCTTCTCTGAAATCCTGTCACTTTAACTCTTCTGCCCTCCTTGCCTTGCTGGGTCTGTTCTGGGCCCTTTGTTAATCCAGCAAGCGGGAGCCAAGTTCTGCAGTCAGAGTCGTTGGCCACAGCACAGGGCTGTCTCCTCACTCTAGGTGGACAGAGGTGAGGACCACACGGTGCGTCCTTCCCCAAGGCCTGGGGGAGCCGTGTAGGGTCACTGGATCTTCAGCTGGCCCAGGAGCACTACTTCACTACTTTCTTAACCATGTCCTGCAGGATCTGGCTAAGGCAGACATGGCGCCGTGGCCTCCTTATGTTAGTCTCAGAAGTTATGTCCTATCATTGACCTACCTGGCCCCCCTGGTTTGGCTTAACAAAGAAGAGCTTCCTTCTTGTTCCTGACAAAGTGCATGAATGTCTCAGGGTCTCTACCCCGGGGCTCCAGAACCTTTCAGCCGCGTGCTGTGGCTCGGGAGCGAGCATTTCCGCAGGGTCCTCAAGTCCCTTGAGGCTCCTTTGTATGGCCCACCCTTCTTGTTTGGCGAGTCTTGTCATCAGGCTCCAGAGAGGAATGTATTTCTTGTTAGCAGTTCTCGATTGAGGTCCTACACGTGCAGGCCCTTGCTAGGGACTGGGACCCGAGAGAGGGGTGAGTCAGTGGTAGCCCCTGCCCGCGTGGCCTCTGCCTCCCCCACAGGAGGAGGAAGATGAGGATGGGCCAGCAGGGTGGAGCCCGCCTTCCCGAGGAGCGCCCTCCCCACCATCTCCACTCCCACCCCGATTCTTGACTGATGGTCTCTTGTGGTGGCCTTTCAGCCCTGGCCACTGTCTTCCTTTCTTCGTACACTCATTTTCTGAGTACAGAATTAATACATGTTCCTGATAGACTCTTTAGAAGATAAAGAAAAGCAGAGGAAAGAAATAGAAGTGAACCATAATCCTGGTATGCAGGAAAACTGTTGACATTTTGACATTTGATCTTTAGTTTTTTTCCCTCTGTGTGTGTGAATGTGTGCAATAATATTGTATACATTATTTTATAACCTTATTAGTACATTGTATTTCTTACTGTATTACTGCAGTATTTCTTAGGTCATCAGATATTCTCCTGTAATCCTTCTTTGCTGAGCTACTAGGATCCCTTAAATTTGATTTCAGCTGTTTTCTGTTGTGCCCTTTTTGTGGTAGACCCCCCACAGCAAGCCCAGCTGTGGGCTCAGACCTGCCGCTGTGTTCTTTCCTCACCTGGGCCAGAGCTGCACCGTGTCCCCATGCAGCTGGTCTGCCCTGCCCTTCATCCCAGGCCCACATCTCCACCTGCCTGCTAGACCAGCACATGGACGCACTAGAACATGCACGGCTGACACCTCCACTCAACGTTCCTGACTCCCCAGCCCATCCCCACCTGCCAAAAAAGCCCCCAAGCATGGTGTAGGGGCACACATTTGTGATCCCAGCCCTCTGGGAGGCTGAGACAGGAGAATCTCAAGTGCTGGCCCAGCCTAGGCAATCCTAGCAACTTAGTGAGACCATGTCTCAAAATAAAAACTAAAAAAAGGACTGGGGATGTAGCTTAGTCTGAAGACCCCGGGTTCAATCTCTAGTACCACAAAAAACAAATAAAACAATGCCCCTCACCCTTTCCCTGAATCCCATCCCCCAGTGGAGTCCTCCTAGGGCTCCTTCTTCGCCAGCCTTCCTCTCGGCAACTTTTCGGGAAGTTTATTTATCTTTTGTGTCATCCTTTGGGACTCTACCTCAACCCAGGTCAGATCCTCCCACCCCTTCCCAGCATTCCTCCTTCAAGCACCCCTCTCACAGTTCCTCCTCCCTGCTCCCTAGAGCTCCCCAGGGCTTCTCCCTCTCCCTGTCCCTCTCGCTCCCTGGGACGGGGCAAGGCCAAACTCCTCACCCGCTCTGCGGCCTGGTGTCTCCCCTCTTCCTTCTGCACAGCCCACAGGCTTGTCCAGCCCTTCTTGCTCTGCCTCAGCCCAACGCAAAGCCCAGGAGCTTGAGGGCTCTTCTGGAGGCTCCCATCGGGTGTGGCTGGGCTGTGCTCACAGCCAGCTTCTGCCAGGACTACCAATCAGCTGATTGGTCTGCCTCCTCGGAGGGCAGGGCAGGCCTCGCTCATTCCTGTATTTGCTCAGTGCAGATCTCAAGTGGTTGGTAAATATTTGCCAAAGAAGAGGAAAGACTACAGCTGGCAGAGGTGCGCCGCACGCCGGGGACGCCCTCACGTGCGGATCAGGCTCCGTCTGGGCACACGGGGAAGTGTGCGTTGCACTGAGAAAGGATCGCCCTGCATTTGGGACCAAGCGACACACTTTATTTGCATTGTTTCTTTTATTATCACTATTATCACTATGCTGTGTGGGGGAGAAGCTGTTGCCCCCATTCATAGAGAGAGGCTGAGGAAGGCAGCCTTGGTCACGCAGCTCTCCTAAGCCAAACCTGGACTGGCCCGTGTTGTAAACCGCCGGGCTCTGCTGACCGGCCCCGGGGTGGGCAGTAGGGGTCGGTACCACGATTTCAGCCGGCGCGGAGCTTTGGCACCAGGGTGTGGTGAGCAGGACCACGGAGACCGTCCTGACCCAGCCCTGCTCCGTCTCCGCCTTCTCAGTTCCTTCCTCCTCTGCTCAGCAGGCGCAGCCTCGGGATGACTTGGCCCTCGCTCCTGGATCCTGCAGGGAGGGAGCTCCCGGGAACCTTGTCTTTAAAAATGAACAGAAAGCTCCTGCCATGTTAAAAATATAAAAGCTCATTTCAGAAAATCGAAACCCTATCAGGTCCTATAAACTAAAGATGGAAAATGTTAGCTCGCTTTTCCTCTGATCCCACGCAGGCGCTACCCCACAGCACCCTGCTAGAGTCGTTTTGCTCTTTTTACAGAAAAAAAATTTATTTCTAATTTTAAAAAGAATACAAGAATATCTTATTTTCAAAACATGAAGGAATATAAGCTCGAGGACCTCCTGATCACCCTGATTTCTGTGACTGTTTCACCAGTTCGCTGACTGTTCCTCCTGACTTCCTTCTCTGCATTTGTAGATATAAATGACTTACAGGTGCAGATCATTGTAACTTGTGTTCCTAATATTACTAGATCGGGCAATAAATTCTTGCTTTATTTTTATGAATACGCATATCATTTTAGGTCTTTCAGACTGCTGTCTACAGAGCCTGCATCTCTTGTTAACGGGTGTGTGCTGTTCCAGGGTAGGCGACACTCCACCTAAACATTCTCCTGATGCTCTACTTTATTTTTTCGCACTTGTTCCCTAAACAAACCCTTAGATGTGCCTCCTTGTTAGGGTCATCAGATTTAGCAAATGAAACTACAGGAAGACCTTTAAACGTGAAAAAGTTTGAATTTTTTTTAATTTGAAAAATTATTTCTCTGAAATTTCAACTTAATAAGTTGGGCTATATTTCCTCTGACAACTCTATTCCTTGTGCACGATAGTATTTGGAAAAACATGTTTTCTTGGTTAGCTCTCTTGTCTGATTTTTAAAATAGAAAATTATATTATAAATTATTTCAAATATATGGAAAAGTATGAAGAGTAGCATAACAAATCCACACAGCTTTTCCAGGTCTTCCTGTTTTACTACGCTTATGAGAGAATTTTTTTTGTAAAAGAAAAACATTATCAATGCCCATGCCCCATCCCTCACCAGAGAATAGGTGTTGATCACCCTATGTATTTTTTCATGTTTTTGAACTTTATGTAGATTATGTAATGTGTATAGAGCATGCTGTATGTATTTTTCAACTTTTTTTTTAACTTAGCATTGTTCTTAAGATTCATCCTTTCTCATACACATAGCTCTGGTTCATGTATTTTCAGGGCTATATAGAAACCTCTTTCATAAATATACTATAGTTTATATATTCATCCTTTAGTTGATTAGGATGTGGATTGTTCTCAAGATTGATTGCTTGATTGATACTTGGTTTTTGACACGGAGTCTCGCTGTGTAGGTGAGGCTGGTCTTGAACTCACTGTGTAGCCCAGGCTGGCCTCAAACTCACAGTGATTCTCCTGCTTCAGCCTCCCAAGTGCTGTGATTACAAGTATACACCACCACACCTGACTTTGTTCCCAAGAATTTACTACTATAAGCAATGTTGTGAATAAAGTCTCTGTATCTTTATGCTCCCTGGAACCGCGGGTCATTTTCACTTTGCCGGGTGTAGTCGTGTGTTCAACGTGCTGTACCGGCTTGCGCACCACTCAGTGGACTTTTTTGCTGGATACTCATGGTTTGGTCAGGATCTTCTGTGAATAACCCATCATCATCATTTTTGGTTTGCATCTCCTAGACAGGCAAAACATTTTGTCCTGTGTGGTGTAGTCGTTATTCTTATGGACTTTCTTTTTCTCATTGCTTTGCGGAGTTGTTTCTGTATTTTCGATGTTAATTCCATCGGTGATGTGTTGCTCATGATCCGAAGAGGCCTTTTCGTTTAGTTGTGTGTGTGTGTGTGTGTGTGTGTGTGTGTGTGTGTGTGTGTGTGTGTCTTTGTAGTATCCAAGTTTTTAGGTTTAGGGGAGTAAAATTTATTGGTACCCTAGTAGACATGTGTCTATTTCTTAAATAATTCCTTCTAATACAACATAAGATATGACACATTTTTGCTCCAAGTCTGAAAGCTTTGCTTTCACATCTGATCTTTAAGTCACCAAGACTGGGCTGTGCTATGAGTAGGGCTCTACTTGAATTTTTGTGCTGTAGTGACCATCAGGGGTCAGCATGCTGCTCCTGGAGCAGTCTGTGCTTCCGCCTCTGGTGTCACCGAGGCTATGTGACAGACCGAGTATCGAGAGGCTGGGACCTAAGTGCCCGCTGGACACAGAGGCAGAAGCAGGTGCACTCCCGGCTCAGGCGCCCCTCCTGGTGACGGGGACGGGAGGGCTCCCGCTGCGGCCGCGATGCCCACGCGCATCTCCCCTCCCCCTCGTGTGGGCCTCTCAGTCCCAGGAGCTGACTGCGGCCACCTGTGCCCCTCGGGAGGTGCCCAGCCAGGGTGCGCAGGCACTGCCCATCTCAAGGGCCCTGGAGGGGTGGTGCTCTGCTTCTCCCTCCCGCCTGCCTCGGGGGTCCATCCCTTCTGCTGTGGCCAGGGAACCTGAACCCCACAGAGCAAAGAAAGCCCGGCTTTGCCGGCCCGGCTCTCACACAGTGCTCCAGTGCTGCCTCCTCTCCGTGGTCCTTCCGGCCCCTTGTCGAATAGCCGGTACGTGCTGTCAGCGGGGCACTGGGCCAGGCGCTTGGGAAAGATCTGCTGGATAAAAAAGATCCTCACGGTAAGGGCCAGAGATAATCATCAGTAAGTAACACTTTTTGAGTGTCCACATGTGCCAGACCTTATTCTAAGTGCTTAGAAAAAACAGCTTCATTGAGAGGCAGTTCACATACCGTAAAATTTGTTCATTTAAAGTACAGCTGAATGGTTTTTACTATATTCACACCGTTGCACAGAGTTTCTAATTATAGGACACCATTACCCCCCCACCGGCTGGTCCTCTCCATTTCCCTCCTTGGCCCCTGGCAAATGCCAATCTTCTGCCTTTGTGGATTTGCCTTTTCTAAACATTTTATATGAACAAAATCATATAATATGTGGACTTGTGTGCCTGTCTTACTTCACTTGGCATGTTGTTTTCAAAGTCTGCCCATGTGGTAGTGTATCAGTACTTCGTTCCTTTTCACGACCGAATAATATTCCACTGTGTGGAAAGATGACATTCTGCACCATGAGTTGATGGACGTTTGTGTTGTTTCCATATTTGGGGATTATGAAACATGCTGTAGAGAATATTCACATACAAGTTTTCGTGTGGAGGTATGTTTACATTGCTGCAGCATGAAGTAATTCTGTGTTTAACATTTCAAGGACCTGCCAGACTGTTGCTAATGTGACCACACCAGTGACTCCCTCACATCCTTGCTGATGTTTGTTATTGTCTTTTTACTTATGGCTCTTACAGTGGGCCTGATGTGGCATCTCATGTGGTTTTATGTTTTTTGTGCTATCTCACATTTAATCCTCACAAACAGTCCTGTTGGGTAGATACTACTGTCTTCCATTTTGCTACGAGGTTCGGGTCACATTGCGATCCTGGCGCCCTCTGTGAAGAGCAAAGTTGGACTTGAACTGAATTCACCTGACTTAAAAAAACCAGCTTCTCTCTGCTGCTGTCATCAGGGAGGCGCCTTCAGCCAGGCCCCAAACAGTGACATGGTTTGAGCAAGGAAGATGTGCGGGGGCGGGGGGCAGCAGGAGCTGAGGTGGGGCAGGGCGGGGCACAGGGGACTGGGGCGCGGTCAGGGAAGAGCCAGAGGGAAGCAGAGCCTGAAGCCTCTAGTCACCAGGACAGCACAGCCGACAGGGCTGGGTGGCCCTGGTGTCCCTGCGCCCTTGAGTAGAGAGAGTCACCCAGAGATTGCAAAAGTCACATGAACCTCGGGGACAGGGACATGCATTTCATTTCTTTTGCTAAAAAAATACTGCATTTCAGCTGCAGGTCCGTGACAGACTCGAGCTCTCTGTTCAGAATACAGAAAAATAAAGTGATGCAAATCAAACCGGACCAGAAAACAACCAGGCGTTCCTGGGCCGGTCACCAGATAGGTCAGCTGGCTTTTCCTTTTGCTTTCCAAATTGCGGAGTGCATTTGGCGCACGCCCCCTGCCAGGGATCCAAGAGGCAGGTTGGTTAGGCTCCCTGCCTCGGGGCTCTGGCTGGGACTCAAGCGGTTCGGCGGCCTGCCCTGGGTGGAGCATGTGCATTTCCACAGTCAGTGATTTCACACCTCCAGGGGCCTTTGAACTTCATTCTCGTTCACAGTGTCGGCCAGATACTTCCTCTGGAATGTCTGCAGAATTTCCTGGCCTCCTGGAGTGCTTTCTGTCTGCCCAGTACATCTTTGAATTGTGGGTGGGCTGTCTTTAAAGACCAAGGTGTAAACAGGTTGAAGAAATGAGCGGCTCGCAGTGTCTCTGGAGAGCTCTCCTTGGGCGAGGGCACTTGATTCCGAGTGGAAAAACCTCTCGCGGTGTCATGATTTACTCTGCGGCTCCTCTCTGGGTGGCTTAGTGGGCTGGCTGATTGATTTACAAGGTATTTCTCAAGTTTAAATCCGGCAGATTTAAAATTTCTCACTCCATCAGATGAAGTCTTTACAACTGTTATTTTTTCATATTATAAGAAAGTTTATATGCTCATCACCCTGTAAATGAGAAACTACAGGCAAGCAAAAGAATCTTTTTAAAAATGCCCATAATCTCAACTGTGCAGAACCAGACAATGGCTAACTCTTTGCTTTTTCATTGTCTAGATACTTTCCTATACAGGCGACTTTTAAAACACATTAGGATTGTCCCATGTAACCCATTTTGTAACTGACTTTCTCCTGGACAGTCTGTGTTCATAGATCTGTCCCTGAAGTGGTTTAAGCGGCTACTGAGTCTTCCTTCTAAGGCTGATCCCTGATCGTTAGAAATTTATGCTTTCTCCCTTTTGTCTTTATGAACGGAGCCCCAGTGAACACAGGCCACGCCCCTCCCACATTACAGATCCTGCGTTCCGTCCCTTTGGCCCATCAGCATTGTGCCCACCGCAGATCTTCGTGGTCACTGCTCCCTCCTCCTGCACATCTCCCGTGTTGGGCTCTCTGCAGCCTGGGCTGCTCCTCAGAGCACCCCTCACCCCATCCTGAGCGGGACGGTCGCCTCCCTCCCTATGCTGGCTGTCCCCGTCACCCTATTCGTTATAAAGGGTACCTCTTCTCTAACATGTCTTTCCCTCTCTAGAATGCAGCTCCTGCAGGTCAGAACTCAGCCCCAGGGCAGCCTCGGGCGCCCAGCGCCCAGGACAGCTGCAGTGAGGGGACGAATGAGTGACCACAGGCTTGTGCCCAAAGCTGTGTCCTCAGAGTCTGCCTGCAAACAGAATTCCTGGTCACGAGACATGTAGGTTTTTAAGGCTTTTGATATACAGCGCCAAACTCATCTGTGTCAAGACTGCACCACTTGATACCCCGGCAGTGGCGGGTGTCCTGTGTCCTGCAGCCCCCTTGGCACTGTCACTCTGTCCCCTTAAAGATCACATCCTGTTGCTCACCTTTTAATTAAATAAGTTTTTCATGTTTGCTGGCCATTTGTGTGGCTCCCTGAATTGCTGGTTGATGGCCTCAGCCTATTTTGTGAGTAGAGCGTTTGTCTTTTCTCTGTTGCCTTAGGAGAGCTATTTGTATATATTCTCTCATATGCTTTGGGGAAGTAGTTCTCTCCCCACTGAATATTTCATACATCGTAGTGTGCACATGTCATCCTTAGAACTGCACAAAGCATTGTGTGGACATACCGTAGCTTATTTAACCCACATCCTTTTCCTCAGTTTCCTCACCTAGGAGCTCAGATGAGAATCATCCCTAACTGATAGCACTGTTGGGCTAATGAGTTGCTTACACTAGTTAGTGATTTGAGAAGACTAAACATAAGTGAGCAGAGGCTGTGAGCTGAGAGGTGAATGGAGAAGAAGACAGGCAGACAGTGTCTGTGTGTCCTCCCAGAGGCCCCCAGGGGTGCTGGCCCCAAATGGACCCAAAGCACTTTCTCTTCCTGAGGTGTGGTGGCCTGGGTTCTTCTTGGTTTCTGAGTACCTGTGTCCTTATACGCTCTCCCTTACCTGGGGAATCTTGAGTACTTCTGTGACTTACTTGTGGAAGAACTTAGTTAAAACCCTGGGCCCTACCTGATTGTATGAGGCCATGTGAAGCCACTAGGACTGCTAGCTTAGACTGGTTCTTGCAAAGTAAATAAATCATTTTGGTGTACGAAAATGAATGCAGTATTACTGTGTCTTATTTTGTTTCCCGCTCTTGTAGCAAGATGTCACAGACAGGGTGGATTATAAACAAATTCATTTGGCCCAGGGCTCCGGAGGCTGGGACATCCGCGTGCCACGGGCGGCATGTGATGCGGGGCTCCTGCTGTGATGGCTTGGCAGAAGGCATCCCATGGCTGCCGTGCGGGAGAGAGAGGCTCCCATGATGACAGCCTTCGTTCACGAGGGCAGAGCACGCAGGGCCTGTCGCCTCTTAAGACTGCTGCAAAGGCAGTTACATCCAACGCGAGATTTGGAGGGATGTGCAAACTAGCACACTCGTTTCTTTCATACTTCTGTCATCGGAGCAGAACTCTCAAAACCTACATGCTTCCCAAAGTGTACTCATGCGTCCCTAATCTGTGGCGTTTGCCACTGTATGGACGCTTCATGTTTCCACCTTCCTATCACCGTGGTGACACCTGGTGGATCTTTCAAGTGGCTCTGAGTGGCTCTTCAGTGTGAGCAGGTCCTTGTGGTGTGTTTCAGACAGGCCTGCATGTGGCTGTCAGCTGTCCTAACAGCATTACCCAGGGCAGGGCCCCCGGGCGTCCTGGTTTTCACCTGGGAGGCCAAGTGTTGTGAATGATAGCGGGAATGTTTTCTTAAGCACCCGCTTTCTCCCCTGTCACCCGGGAGACAGTAGTGCCTGTGTCACTGGGTTGTTGGGAGGACAGCTACTCGCTTGGACGGCTCCTGCAAACAGTGGGTACTCGGGAGAGACTCCAGCCCCACCCTGTCCGCTAAGTGGGGAGGTTCCTCTCACTCAGCCCCGGGGGCTCCTCTACCTCAGGAAGTGTCCCCGAGGCCAGCTGCAGGTAGCCGGTCCCCTGCCCAGAGGGCTGCCCCCGGCTTCCTGACACATTTTCCTCTGTGACCGCCAGAAACGTGACCTCTGATCTGGAGCCAGAGAAGGAAATCAGAGGTCTGCGCTGTGTGAGACAGAGGCCAGCCGCCCTACCTTCCCGGAGACTGCCCTGGGCATGCAGGCCCCTCAGGGTGTCTGAAAGTTAACTCTTAGTGGAGGCTAGCAGTGGGAGAGGCTGGAATCGCTGCAGGTGACGCTTTGGACGGGGTCCCCTGCTTGGGAATCTGCTACAGAGCTTCCTAGGGGTACGCTCACATTGCTGTGCCCGAGAGGACTGTCATGGTGCGATGCTGGAGGGTTTGTCTAAAAGGAATCATGAGTCTCATTCTGTCTTCTAAGTATAACCATTTTCCCCAGCTCTCTTACTTCTTAATAATAAAGTTTGCACTTATTTTAACAAAGTATTGTGTACATGCACACTTAAAAAATCAGCACCAGAAGGCTTATCAGTCTCACCTGTCCATCCCCCATCCCATTTCCTGTAGGAAGTTGCTTTCAACTCTTAGATTTTCCCCTCTCTGCTGCTTTATCTCCATATATTATGCTGCTTCCTTTTTTCTTTCCTCCCCCGCTTTTTTTTGTCTCCCCCTGACAGGGTCTCACTGTGTACGTCAGGTTGGCCTTGAATTTACAATCCTTCCTCCTCAGCCTCCCAAGTGCTGGAATTACAGGTGTGCATCACTGAGTCTAACTAGACTGCTTTTCTCCTGATTTACCTCTTGTAGATAATTTATTCTCTTATAACTCTCACCCATGAGGCAGCAGCACAGATTTTTGCTAAATTAGTGCTCATTGGTTCCATACTATGACAATGTAATCACTGGATACCACCGAATCAGGTAATATATAGGAAGTATACTTCCTTTTTTGTACCACTTTCTGTTTTTCTTGGAATATTGTTTCATGTACTTAGTTGTCCAGATGCCTATAGGTTTTTAAATTTTGAAAATCACTTTTTAGTTTTTAAATTGATTAATAAATTTGAAAAGTGGGTTTACACCCATTGTTTTCACTTTTTTTTTCCTCAAAGCTCCAACACTTTAGTCCCCTGCCTGCCCCTGTTTCTTCTAAGCGCTTGAGTGCAGGTCAGGATGGTTTTGGTCCCATACCCCATGGTCGGCCGTGACATCTTCCCCAGGGAGGTCTGGGCGAGCCCGGTCATCTCCCAGCTGGCCGGCGGGCTGCTTCCTGGGCTCGATGGTTTCCTCCTTACCCACTTTCATCCCTGGCTTTGCCGGTGTGTTCTCTAGTATCTTCCTCAGAAAGTGCCCCTGGAAGGAAGCTCTTCAGGTCCTTCTCCATCTGCAGAGGTCTCTGCTTCACCTCGCGGTTAGTTGATAGGTGGTTTAGGTGCAGAATTTCAACGTTCCTCAGAACTTTGAGGACATTGTCCTTATCTTTTATTTCTTCTTTGCAGCTGAGGAGCCTGATGTATCTGATTCTCCTTCCTTGCTAGGGGATGTGTTCCTTCTCTGTACAGCTTGTCAGCGTGGTCCCTTTGTCCCAAATTTGGTGGGACTCTGTTGTCTTGCTCCAGGTGGGCCTTCGCACACTCCCGAGCTGGAACAGTCGTGCCGCGGCATACAGAGGCCAACCCTCTGTAGGCTCCATTTGTATCTCTTCTCTGGAACTTCGGTTAGTTGAATGTTGTATTACTTCTTCCATTTTCTTAGTTTAATTTCCTATAGTTTATCTCTTCATCTTTGTATTTTACCTTCTAGTAAGTTTCCTCAAACTATTTTTGAATTTTTAATTTTAGTTACAACATTTTAGCTTCTAATCTCTTTATATTATTCCTTCTTTAAAAGAGTTTTCACAGTATTCTCTTCTGTTCATTGGCTGCAATGTCCACTTGATTATAGGCCTGGCTGTTTGTTAGCCTTCTTGGTTTCCTCCCACTGCTGTGCTCCCCTCAAGCTCCCTTTCTGTCTTGGATGCTCCCTGGTGTTTGAGACGCCCCTGGGCCAAATCTTTTACTCTTGGCTGATGCCTGGAAGCAAGGCACTGGCTCTGGCTGGAGCTCCGTGGCTGGCTGGCCTGTTGGCTGAAGCAGGAGCAGGCCTTCATGGAGAGCACTCCAGTGTCCATGTGGGACCCGCCTCTGGCACTCTTCAGGGTCTCTAGAGACAAGCCCTTCCGCATCCAGTGTTGGAGGAGACGTCTGAAAGCAGGAGGAAGGGTGAGCTGGGAGGCAGCCATTCGCTGTGCACAGTTAGCCCCCCCGTTTTTAATCTGGAGGTGCACTCTGTCCTCCAGTTCCTGCCCTCTGGCATCCTGAGCCTTGCCTGTGCCCTTTCTGCAGAAATGCTCCTGAAATGGGTAGAGAGTCTAGGTGTCTCTCTGCTTGGTTTATGGCCCTCGTTCTGACCCACCTATGTCAGTCCTAAACTCACACCCCTCTTCCCCCAACCCTGCCCCACCTCAGTAGGCTTGTGACTCTGGGCCCCGGAGGCCCTTAGATTGTAGCCCCTTCTGCTTGCTCAGTCCTGCTTTCCCCAGCTCCAGGAATTTGTTGGCGTCTCGTTCCTCTCTTGCTCTTTATTTTAGCAATTTCCTACTTTTGCTACTTACGTTTTAGAAGAATATTGGAAGGGAAAGGATCTCCCACTGCCCCGATAATTGGGCCGCCCACTCCTGCACCCTGGGAAGAAAGGCTAGAAAGAGAGAGGGGGGTTATACAACCGTGAGAGAGAGTGTGTGTGTGTGTGTGTGTGTGTGTCCCGTAACAGGCTCTAGAGGCCCTGAGGTCAGCAGCTGTGTGAGCCATAGCAGATTGTTCTGGAAACAAAGCAGAGAACAGACAAGGGTGTGTGCCTCACAGAGTTTGCCTCACAGAGTGGCAGTTTGGGAGGGGGCGGGGGGCGGTCTGGGTATTAAAGAGGTGCAAGTGTCCCACTCAGCTCAATAGGTTCAGTCTTGGGAGCTTCAGGTAAAAGCATTCTTACTACCTCACCTGGGTAGCTGGCAGGGTACATGGTATCTCACACTTTGCTCTGATTGAGCGGTCGATTCCTCCTTTCCTTTAGCAAATTGTGATGGAGCCCACCTGTGTCAGGCACTGTGCTTGGTGCAAGGAATAAAATGGGAAGCAGAAGAGGCATTGCCTGGTCCTGGTGAAGCTTGTAATCCAGGCCAGATGGCTGGGGGAGGGAAACATCACTCACACACGTGTGTTACTTGCCTTTGAAGACCAGATCTGTGTCAAGACCCGAGGTGGGGAAGGCCTTTTAGAGGTCTGTGGGTGAGGGCTGGGCCCCCTGGGACATCTTAGGACTTTTTGAATCCTGATGTTTATGACATTGCTTTGAATACCTGGTTTGATGTCAGACCAGATGTCCTGATGTTCAGTTTAGAAATGCTGGGTCTTTGCAAGTGCTCTGTGGAGCATCGTGTGTGGAGTGTCTCTTCTAAGCCCAGCAGTGACCCCAGCAGGGCGGCACATCCACGTTACATGACAGACGTGGGGCTTCTGAAGCCCCTGGGCTTCCAGTTCAGTTCTGCCTCAGGATTCCATGCTGCTTTTCCCTTGCTAGGTCTTTGGTTCTCCACCCCACACCGATCTGCCCCACCCTTCCTGGTCCGCTTTTCACACTGTGCTGTTTAGTTTAGGGGAGGACCTTCGCATGCATGGATGGGAGCAGCGTCAGGGTCCATCTGTTGCGGTGGGAAGGCAAGGTGCAGAGGCAGAGACCACTGCCTGCGATCTCGTGCTTTCCTGGAATCTTGATGTGAGCCCATGAGGGGGAAAACGCTCACAAGGCCTGATCCCTTTTCTGCAGGGCGTAGAGGTCACGGCACACATTCTTGGAGCAAACAGTTCTTAGAATTATCCCCATACCAATCCTCCCTCAGCTTTCAGGTCAAAGAGATTTATACACTCAGCATAAGGGCCTTTTTTCCTGGTCCTTGTATTTGTTAATTTACAATTATTCTGTTTGAAATACAAGCATTTTTCTCGTGCCAGCAGGCCTTTTGGCTTCTCAGCAGCAGCCTCAGGGAGCGGGGCAGGGTGGGCTCGGGAATGTCCCAGGGAGCCCCCGCGGCCCTCCCTGTGCCTGCCAGCGTGCAGTGCAGTGCCGTGTTCAGTTCGCTCAGGATGAGGTCGGATCACCGCGGCCTTGGGTGAAGAATGGAGCCATTTTTGGCAGTTTGTCAGCACAGCCGGCCGCTTGTCAGACCAAAGTCTGGACCCAGGGAAAGCCTTGAAAGGGCAACCCCAAAAGCGGACGCTTGAAGAGCCCCTCTGACGTGTCCTGAAACGTGGGACTGGCCTTCCCTTCATGGGGCTGGCATCCTGGGGGAGGTTGGTCTCATCACCCGGTGCTCTGATGTCACATCGGGCTGCTGGGTGAGAATGCAGGCCCAGCCCTGGCCACCTAGTAAGATGACAGCCTAAAGAGAAGGAAAAAAGAGAAAGCAGGCTCCTCCAGCCCTCTGCTCTTCCCTCCAGTCACCCTTGTAAACCCAGCGTGGGCATGACCGTGCTAGCACCCCAGTCCAGTCAAGTCCAGTCAAGTCCAGTCCAGTCCTGCAGATCAAAACTGGCTTCACCCTTGGACGTTTCCTGGAGGAGAATTTCTACAACTGGATGTGAGAAAATGGCCTCCTAGTGAGACCAGGAACAGGGAACTGAGTGTTTTCATTGTGTCATCACGAGGAGGTTTCTGACCTTGAATTCCGCTTTCAGGGCTTGTAGCAAGAAGATGCAGTGTGGAGCGAGTACCCCTGACCCACTTCCTCTGGAACCCCTTGGCCGAAGCGCCTGGCAGCCCCTGCCAGGCCGGAGGCTGTGTTGTCCCCTGCAGGCAGCGCCCCTCAGGTGCATTTCACACCCCATTGGGCCTCCCTCCGCACCCTGCCCCGTCCCAAGCGCGTGGTAATGAGCAACCTGATGTGCTGACTTCCCAGGCCCTTCTTGGTCCATTACAACGAAAGTTGCTCTTTTCTCATTAGGACCATTTTTGTCAAGGTGTCTTTAATCAGTGGCTTCCCCGGGGACAATATTTTTAGAAGTTGTATTTTTCACACTCTCCCTTTTCCCCTTTTGGAAACTCTCTTGCCTGTGCTGGTGAAACTAATGAGATGCCATGAGAGTTCGGGCCGGTGTTAATTGGAAGAGGCACAGAAGGCGCGGCGCATGCACACCTTCGGCCCCGGCTCGTCTTACCTGTGATGCTCTTTGTCTTTGGTGCAGGTCGCACAGACGGCAGACGGTGTGGACGCTGACCTCTGGAAAGACGGCTTATTCAAGTCCAAGGTTACCAGATACCTGTGTTTCACAAGATCATTTTCCAAAGAAAATGTAAGTCTAGTGGTAGTTTCCGTTTGCTGAGTGAGCAGGAGTAATTTACATTCCAGCTTGGAATTTCCTCAGTTTTGTTGTGGTGGTTTATTTTCATTGCCTTACTAATTTATCTATGGTTTTAGTGAACTGGGTAGAATCAGCAGCCAGTGCTGTGTTTCATTTATTAACAGTATTATTAACCATGTACCCGAGTGTACAGTGAATTCCATTAAAATGTGTTCTCAAAAGGAAACCAGGAAATTTCTCTCACAATTCTCATTTGCCTACCTTTCCTCCAAGTGACAAATCGCAGACCAGTGTGGATGTGAGAGTCATCCAGTGGAGCTGGATTTAATGCCAGCCAGCTAATGGCAGCCTTGATGAAAGGACTCACATCACACGTACACATGCACACTCACACGCAGGCGCACACATGCACACTCTCACTCCCCACCCCCGTGCCCAGACCTGGCCTTGTTTCCGAGGGACTTTTTTCTCTCTGAGTCTTTACATGACAGGGTATTTCATTATTTTCGTAGGTAAGTATCCATATATGCACATTTATTAGTATACTGGTTTTTGGTACCTGGGCCCATAAATTAGGAGACTTTAAAGACATCTACTAAGGCTTTCTTATTAAGGTATTTTAATGGGTGGCTTAGAAAAAAGGGTAGTAGGTTTAGTAATCTACCCTGCATAGGCTTCCCTCGGCACTCTGCAAATATAAGTTGGTCTCTCCTAAGACGGTGGCTGCCTGCATTACCCTCTTTTGAAAGAGGACGACCCTGAGATTCAAGAGTTTAAGGCTTGCCCCAAGTCACTTGTCTTCTCTGACCCCAAATATATTGGGAACAGTCAGATTTTCATTTTCAAGGGGGATGTTTTGTTGTCGATTTAAATGTCTTTGTCTCTTTCTGTTGCAAACATTTATTTTTGAAAAGTTTTTACCAATTCTTAAAATACGTATGTCTATGGTTAGAAAAAAACCAAGGGACCAAGAGATAGAGGAAGGGGCAGGGAGGGGAGAAGGGGGAATAAAAAAATTAAGATGTGTTATGTATGTCCACCAACTCCCCTGTGAATGTAATCATGATGTACTACAAATAGGTACTAATGAAAATGTAAAAGTTAAAAGAGAAAAACCAAACCAAAACAATAACTTCATACCTCCCCATTCAGAAGCCTGAAAGGGGAGCCATCGCTCCCCCCTCGTAGCCCAGCAGGGTCCTGTCGTGGGTCCCGTCTGTGTTTGCTCACTGTGGACCGACACACAGCCGTCTGAACTCTACTTCTTTCCACCTCCCATTCCTGTGTGTTGATGATACTCTGTTAGGAGAGTTGTTCCTAATGTGCCCGGGACTGGGAGAAAAGTCATTGGTTTAATTTTTCCCCCCTAATTTCAGGAGCAGTGTATTTGCTTGTTGTAAAGCACAGCGTCTGTGGAGTCAGGCAAAGTCCAGATGCTAAGCAGAGGACACCTTCAATACAGGGCATGAGGCATCTTCGGTCCCGGGAAGGTGGCAGCTGAGCCAGAGGCTTGCGGGTGCCTTGAGCTTGCTGTGCATTGTGCAGATCCCCGGGGCTCACTGTGGACTGAGGAGACACCAAAGAACGGTTTGGAAAGCGCTGTTGCCCCTCCAGACTTTGGGCTCGTGAGGTTGTCAGTAGCCCCCAGCACCCCGCTTCCTGCCTGCACCTCCACAGGAAATCGCCTCCAAACCTTTTGTCCTGAAGCTTACCCTAGCTCTTCTTTGAAACTGGTTCTGTTTTTAGCTTTCATCACCTCTGCTCTGTCCACTGGCCACCGCTTCCTGTGGAAGGTCGGCATCCTCCCTGAGGCTTGGGCTGTGAAGAGGAACTCCCAGATGCCTGTCCACACGTTCTTGCCTCCCGCAGTTTTCACGAGTTTCTTGCTAGTGTCTGAGCAGCCTTCCCTGGCCACAGAGGCTTCAGTTCTGCAGCCTCAGAGGATTAGCCATCATCTCTGTGGCCATTTTTGGTTTGCTTTTGTTGTGTCTTCCCCTAGAAGATGTTGGGTATTAGTTCCATCTCCCCGGGATGGGGGACAGTGACAAGTCCAATGTGATAGAGAGAAGTCACTGGAGTGTGTTAGTTTGGGGTGTCCTGAGTCAGCACTGTAGAAAGCACATGATTTCATCAGCATCTGTTGACATTAAATAGCCCTGGAGGGGGCAGGATGAAGAAGCAAGGAGGAGTTTCTGGAGAAAAGAACGAGTGAGTCCTGTGTGGGATCTAAGCGATCAAGCCAGGGGACTGAATTTGTTTTGGGATCAAATCAGAAGGGTGGCATGGGCCCAGGAGTGAGGCCAGAACCGGGCGCCTTTTACTCTGTGGCATCCGGTCTGCCCCGGCCCTGCAGGCTGAACCAAGGCCTTGCGGAACGTAATTTTTGTAATCATACAGGAGGGTGTGAGATCTCAGGACTGGGCAGACTCTTAATTAGGCGACTCGAGACTCCCAGCGTAGGAGTTTGGGGAGCCTCCTTTGGAACCTCAATTCCTTTCCCCCAATAATGCCATTAATACAGAAACCTGGCTTTGGAGTGACATTGCTTCCTGGGAAAGGATGGAGATTAATTGCACTTTTCATGCCCTGTACTTTCTGCATTACCTGTAATAATAATGTACATAGATTAGGTAGGGAGGATATTAAACAGAAGGATTTATGAACATTTGAATATTAAGTTGGTTATCTGTGGCTACCTTAAATGCAAGGTTGTCAAAAATAATTACAGTATACTAGCAAATACTGGCTACCAGAGACAATATAAATACCCTGAGTCAGTGCATATTGGGCTTTTGGCATGAATCATTTGCTCAACAAGGATTGGGAATACGTTCTTCATATTTATGAGGAGGAAATGAAAGAGAGCACGGGTGGGGGAGGGGAGGGGAACAAGCAAAATTAATGGTGTCACAGACCCACTGGATTCAACTCGGTGTAGCGGCAGCCCCGTGTGAGGAGGGCCACGCTTGGGCCGTGGGGAGCTCCGACAGTGCAGCCTCCCATTTCGTATGCGTGGGAGGGTTTCCCGATACTTCTCTTAATGGCCACAACACTGATGTTCTGGTTTTATGATCAGGGACGTTCGAGGAGAGTGTGGAGGGTGAGGTCGCTAAGTGGTTTGCAGTTGACTTCTGTGAAACCCAACTTGTCAGGCAGAAGACATTTGAGAAGGGTATTGATGAATGCCCATCCATCTGCAGGGTAGCCAGACATGCCCAGTTGTTAGTTTCTCAATGCAGAAAGCGGTGATGGCATGGAGAAGCAACTGCCATGAAAAAAAATTATGATCGATTAGATCAGGCGATTGCAAAAGCAGCTGATGTTTGCGAGTTAGGTTAACGGTTCAAACCCTTCCTGCATGGTCAGAGATTTATTCCCCATTAGAGAGGGCTCCGCTTTCTACTTGCTGCGCTGTACCTTGTCTTCTGGAGACCCACTTCCTGAGATGGGATCGTATGAAATTGTTGCCAAACACCAGAGGGCCGAGCGAGAGAAACGGTTTCTTGACGGCAGGGCCAGGAAAACATGGGCCAGAGGCTCCACTTGCCACTTTGACCTTCATATTTCAGTTCGAAGAAGTTATCTCATTTGTACACTTTGGATTCATAATGTATTTATTAAATATGCTTTCAGGACTTTTATGATATGGTTCAGATTTGCTGTCCAAGCAAATTTGATTTGATTTGTGACTCTCAGACACCACCCCTTTAGAAAAATGTACCCAGAACATTAGTTTATTCAGCAAATGATGACTGAGCACTAACTGTGGGGCGAGAGCAGTGCCAGGCTTAGGTTCGCAGTAGGAGCAGAGATAATTTTAGTCCTCACAGTTCTTAAGCTCTAGTGGAAAAGCAGATATGAAACAAATAACCTTATAAATATATGATTATCAATTGACATGAAGGAAACCAGGCAGTGCCCAGAGAGAGGACGGCTTAGTTGAGTTGGTGAGAATTCCCTGCTTGCTCTCGGCGGTGTTGGTGCCACACAGATGGAGGTGGGTCTTGCGCTCCTAGCATGAGAGGGAGACGGGAGCCCTTTTCTGAGAAGGTGGGAACAGTGACCCGAGTGACAGGCTGATGTGCTGGTGTTCATCTAGGGCTGCAGACAGGCACAGTGAGAGCGAGGGTCTGTGAATGCTGGGCTGCGGGGACGGGGCACTTCTGGAGAATGGGCGTGCAGAGTTCGGAACTGGTATCCTAATGGGAGAAATTTGGGATCAGAACCCATCGTTCTTTCCTCAGCTGTCTCTGACCAGAGACAGCGGAACTAGGCTGCAAACGACTCTGAAGATGTTAGTGGAATCTCCATGGTGGCCCCGTGTATTTACATCGTAGGGCACATTTCTTCAGGGCTGCTTCCTTTGTGAAATGCAGGCCACAAGTGCTGGTGTGTTCACAAAGAATTCTCTCTCGCAATTACAGAATGGTGGCACACTGTCTTTGAGAGATGTTTTTATACCAGTTGCAGAAACTGCACCGTGGACCCCGTATGCTACCACTAAATAAGGGCTTTGTGAGGCTCTTGTGCATGTCATTTTAGAAGATGTGTAATACTGAAGCAGCCCAGCTTTACTCTGCGTTAGTTTATGATTCTCGGAATTTTGCAAAATGTATCTAGCAGCCAAACTGTGTGTCAGTACGAAGAGCAGTGATCACTTAGGGGTGTGACTGGTACCTGTGGGTTTAGATGGAGCGCTCCCCTGCAAGTGCCCCAGAACCTGCTCTTCTGAAACCTCGCGGCCCTGAGGTGTGCCGCTCAGGGCTGAGTGGCAGCCAGGTCTGGGGACATGTGTGCACAGCTACCCTCTGCTGGATTATGCCTACAGCACCTTCAGGTGGTTCATCCGGCTCACAGAGGCTGCATTTGAGTGTGAGGCTTGGAGGTTCTGCAGACTAAACTCCTTTCTGGGGGCCACTCGAGTCCCTGTGCAACCGCTGGGGAACATTAAATGTCACCTACTCTAATTAACCTGCCGTGGTAAAGCTGCTTGAGTCATTGTGTTAAATATGCATCTCGAAGGCAGAATGGCAACCACTGCACGAGTGTTCAGATTAATAGTCTGTATCTCTTTTCTTTCTTCCCAAGAGTCATCTGGGGAATGTGTTAGTGGACATGAAGCTTATTGACATCAAGGACACGCTGCCCGTGGGCTTCATCCCCATCCAGGAGACGGTGGACACACGTGAGTCACCCCTAAGCCTGCTCATCCATGAGCCTCTTTCCTCCAGGTGTATCTTAAAGTGTATTTTATGGGTGTTTTCCTTGGGAAACATTGTAAGAGCCTGACTGTGTGCCCCTGAATAAAGCCTGCTGCTTCTGGTGCACATCTGCCTGGCTTTTCCAAGGGGTTTGCGCTGTTCTGGGCCGTGGCGTGTACCTGAGTAGAGAGGTCCCTCCCCTCAGAAAGGCTCCTGCCGTGGAGCTCCCTCAGGAGGGGCGTGAACCTGGCGGCAGCGTGGCATTTTGTCGTCCCTGGTGTTGGGGGCGCCAAGCTTGGCGCAGGACCCAGAAGCAAAAAGGAAGAAACATCAGAAGACGCGTAGCAAGTCCAAGTGCCAAGAGTAGACGCATTTTGGCTCATAGAACAAACAAGAAAAGTGAAAACAGAAAGACTGCAAGTTGGAGCGCACAGGATTTGAATCGGCCCGAATATTCTGACCACCGAGCAATGCCGAGCTGAGCAGAAGTACATCATGGATGAGGCAGAAGCGACTTCGGGAGCCTGGGCGCTCGGGGGTTCTGCCCCTGCCATTCTGGCCATGGTGTGGTGAACGTAGCCGGAAGACTCTGGATATTTGAGCTTTTTCATTCACATGAAGTGTAACTTGTTTTATTTTTAGTGACTTGTTAACCAACTCTGGGATAGCTACAACAGTGAGATAGTGAATAACAAACAAACGCAGAGGCCCTTTCTCTGTGGCATTTGGTTTATTTATGAAATTCCGTATAGAATGTGTTTTTCCGTGGTTCGTCCCACTTTGGACCACTCTCCGTCTGACATTTTCTTCCTAGCATTTCACACTGAACAGACTTTCCGTCTCTACACAGATCCCCACCATAACTGTTATTTTAATAAAGCAAGTAGATCCCATTGGTTACTGTGTTTTTATTTTCTTGATGGTCTCCTTCCTTTTAGACACTGAGTTGCTTTTTGTTAACTGTCATTATTTGTGTTAGCTAATAGTCATAATAACTAATGTAAGTTATACGTTTTCTGCGTGCTGGCCCCTGTGATAAATGGTTTATCTACCTGATACCGTGTTGTCTTCAGGAAACCTCTCTTTAGAGATGATATTATTATGCCCATTTTACATATGAGAACAATGAGGCACAGTAAGTAGTCAGGGATTAAAGAAGTTAGGCAAGGTCTTACACACACACACACACATGCACGCACACACCTAGAGTAACTAGAATACACACTCAAGTCAGTCACCACCCACTTGTATTTCCCATAAATGGAAACTTGCTGTATGTAGTCTTTTGTGTCTGGTTTCTTTAACTTAGCATAATGTTTTCAAAGTTGGTCCATGCCGTAGCATATACTAGTCCTTTGTTCTTTTTATTGCTCATAAATGTAACTTTCTGTGGATATGCCATTTTTTGGTTATTCATTCACCTGATGAATATTTGGGTTGTTTCCACTTTTTGGCTACTGTGAATAATGCTGCCGTGATCATTCACGTGCAGGTTTTTGTGTGGACACATTTTTGGTTCTCTGGGAGATACACCACTGTGTGGAATTACCAGGTCATGTACAATCTTTATGTTTCACTTTTTGAGGGACTGTGACACTTTTTGTCAAAGGAGCTATGTGAGCAGCTGTGAGTCACGTGATTTCTCTACATCTTCACTAACGCTTGTTGTCCACCATTTTGATTCTAGCCATCTTCTGGGGTGTGAAGCGACACCTCCTTCCCGTTTTGATTTGCATTTCCTTGTGGCCACTGTGCTGCTGGAGGTTTGTGTATCTTCTCTGAAGAAATGTCTGTTCTGATGTCTTGCTCATTTTGTTAATGGGTTGTCTTTCTATTATTGAGTTGTAAGAATATTTTAATATACATATTTTATTTATAAACTCTCATGCAACTGACAAAGACATTCTCCCATTCTGTGGGTTTTCTTTTCGTTTTCTTGATGGTAACCCTTGAAACACAAAGCTCCAGCTTCTTCAGAGTCCCACTTAACAACTATTTCCTTTGTTGATTATGCTTTTTGTGTCATACATTAATGGCCTAATCTATGTTTTATGCCTATTTTTTCTTTTAAGAGTTTCATGGTTTTAGCTCCTACACTTATGTCTTTGATCCCTTTTTAGTTAATTTTTGTGAGGTGTAGGATCCAACTTTATCCTTTCACATACCTGATTGTCTCAGCACCATTTGTTGAAAAGACTCTTCTTTTTCCCCATTGAACTCCCAGCATCCTTGTTGAGTATCAATTGCCCATAAATGGGAAATTTTATTTCTGGACTAGGAGCTCCCCTTCCATCTAGCTGTAGATCTTTCCTTATGTAAGTACTACACGTTCTTGATCATTATAGCAAGTTTTGAAATCGGAAGTATTACTCCTCTCACTTTGTTCTTTTTCAAGAATCATTCTGACTATTCTGGGTCTCTTGAATTTCCATGTGAATTTTGGGGTTAGCTTGTCAATTTCTACAAAGAAACCAGCTGGGATTTTGGTAGGGATGATGCTCAATCTGCCAGTCAGTTTGGATACTGTGTATAGATTCTGAATGACGTCCTTGTGAGTGCCTGAACCTGCAGGTCCTCCACGCTTGCTTGTCAGACACGGCCCTGGTCTCCAAAGACTCTGTGGAGAAGCTATCTTCATGCTTCTTTCTCTTCTGACTCCAGCTATTTGGGCTGCTGTTTTACTTTCCCTCTTCTCACAGTGCCCACACCTCGTGTCCTTCAAGGGTAAGCATCATTGAGTGTCACCCGCATGAAAGAGTCCCTGGTCCTAGGTCCCATACAAAGGCAGCTCACGCGCCACTTCAGAGTCAGGTCCCGGCACTGCGGGCTTCAGGGATGCACAGAGGCCAACCCTACCCTCAGGGAGTGTGGTCCAGCGGGAGCCGGGCCTGCCAAGGACTTACACGGCCACCTGACAGGCAAGATGGCTGTGCTGTGTCACAGGGAGAGACAGAAATGAGCATGTGCAAGTCATTGTGGCAGAAGTCAAGGGAGTGTTCAGCTCTGCCTGGATTTCCTGTCGGGTGCTTTAGGAGGGCGGATGGGGGAGCCTCTTCCTTCTGGTCACAGGGCCATTTCCCAGGAGAGCCTTCCGTTCAGCCCTGCGTCATGGGAGACTATTTAAGGCCTTGATTTCATACCTTCAGCCAAAAGATGAGACTCCCGTAATTAATTTAAAATACAGTTTATTGCTGTCCATACAGCACTTAGAAACATGAAGATTGTTTGTTTTAGTAAAGTGCTGTATACTTTCTCTGTTCATTAGCATGACTGAGCACGTTTCTATTGACTATGTATAATATGTTTACTTAAAATTAGGCCTGCTTAAGCATGTGTCATGAGTGGCTCCATCCCTTACCCAGAATGTGCTACAGAGGGAGGGGCACAAAAGCCTTCCACCCAAAAGCCAGCAACCACTAAACAGCACCAGATTCTATCCCCACTGCATATGCCAGCAGGGCTGCCACCCCCCTGTTCACGCCTTGATTTAAATGGGCTATAACTGTTCATATTTTCTGCCACAGAACAGGAAGGTCTTGAAGGTCAGTACCAAGCGGGGACATCAATTATGTACTAGAAGCTTCCTTGTCATTTTGATGTTAGGCTCGCTCATGGCTGGTCTTTGCTGAGCACTTACTATGTACCAGACACTGGCTGAGGGAGTCAAGTGTTGTCACATTGTGTCCACCTGAAGTCCCTGTGGAGTCGGGTGTCGCCAATCCCTTTTACGAATAATAAAACTGAAGTTCAGAGGGTCTAAGTCACTCTCCTAAGAGCACAGCACCAGAAAATGGCAGAGATGCAGCTTCAGCTCGGATCCCACCGATTCATGGGTGGTTTGAAACGTGTGTTCAAAACCACAAGTGACGGCAAAAAACCACTGGCGGCTGCAGGGGCACCAAATCATTGTGCTAGGACTTGGCAAGAAAAGAATCACACGCACTGTCCTGTATAAACCTACTGCAGGGAGACCAAGAAGTTGATGGAGATAAGTTGCTTTCGTGTAGACGCATTCCAGGTAATCAGTGCAGAGGGGATGCCGGAAGTAGAAAATCGCTGTCCTGGAGCCCTGGTGGAAGCGTGGATCTTAGCAGTTGTCACCTGTAGATGAGAAAAGTGCTCCAAGAGTGGTAGGTAGAGAACTCGATGACAGAGGTCCCAGGCTGACACTTCAGGAACCCAACCGAAGGAGGTGGCTCTATGTGTGACACTGTAGAGAGGACACAAGCCGCCTGTGAGCTTGTCAGCTCGGAGCCATCCTGAGTCTGCTCCACCCTTTAGCTCTGTCACATTACAGGAAGCGGAAAGGAGCAGCTACGTCTCTGCAGCCTCTCAGGGCCCCGGAGAACGAGGGAGCAGGGAGAGGTCGTTAGAGAAGAAAAAGAACCGGAGAGCCCTGACCACCCGAGGCAGGCACAGACATCACCTCGGTCTCCATCCACACAGACCAACAGTACAAGGGTGTCTCAGGGTAATGGAGAAAACTCGAATGTAGACCATCTGTTGGATGACATTAAGGACTTTTGTGATTTCATTAGGGATGATAATGGCGTGGTGGTCATGTTGGAGAAAATCATCTATCACAGACGCCTGCTGAGTTAGTGACGGGGCGCACGGCATGGTGTTGGGGATTCATCTTGAATGTGCTGCCAAACTGAAGGGCTGGGGGGCGTTGGAAGCGCGCTGTCCAGCGTCAGTTGTGTTGAAAGTGGGGGATGGGAGCACACATGCGTTCATTCTGCTGGTCCCTCCTTTCTGTGCTGTAGTTGAAGATTTCTGTGATTAGAAAGTGAAAAAGGTCCGCGTCCAGGGGAACCACTAGCCCTCAGGCTGTCAGTGTGTGTCCTGGTTGAGACTTTCAGAAGCTGCCCCGGGGGCATATTGCAGAGATGTGCGGACTCCTGGGTGCGGACCTTAACCTTCACCCTTCTCAGCTGCTGTGTCTGGGGTCAGGCTGGGCATGGCCAGAGTGACTGACACACCCCGTTGTCACAGCGCGTCCGCTGCAGCCCCAGGGAAGGTGGGGTGGAGCCCAGCCCTCTGTCACTTCTGCCACCGCAAGGGGTTGTATCCCGGACGGGGTCTTCAGAGTAGGGGGTGGTATCTCAGAGGCTCAGACCTTCTCTGTTGTCCTTTCCTTCAGAGGAGGTGGCTTTCAGAAAGAAGAGGCTGTGTATTAAATTCATCCCCCGTGATTCAACTGAAGCCGCCATCTGTGACATTCGGATCATGGGCCGGACCAAGCAGGCGCCTCCTCAGTACACGTTCATTGGGTGAGTCCTCGGGACACTGCTGTTGTCTGCTGCTTTCCCTGTGCGTGCTCAGGTCCCTCCTGGGGATGAATCCGAGAACTCGGTGTGGAGGTGGGAAGACAGAGCTGCTGGGCCAAGCAGAAGAGTCAGTGGACAGGGGGACAGGCATGACATGTTCCAGGGCCAAAAAGCGGTGTGCATTTCTGGATAGGGCAAGCAGGGACAGAGCGCTGGGGACGTGGGAAGTAGCAGAGCCTCCTAGGGCATTGTGGCTGTCTGGGTTTTATTCCAAGCACACTGAGGAGCCCCTGGAGGGTTCTGCTTTGGGAAGATCACAGATATTGCATGCTCTATGAAACCTCGCAATGGGTTTTCAGTCTGACGTTTGTCTTCCCGGTAAGAAGGAACTGCTAGGCCGGAGCCCATTCATGTCCTGTTCGCCAGCAGCCTCAGCGTGGGGCAAAGGCCTGGCCCTGCGGCTACTTCGTAAATACTAAGCGCAGTGGAATCTCAAGATTTCACTCGGGGCTCCTGCGATTGTAAGCGACAGGAAACCCAACCCAGATGAGGTTGAGCTAAAGAAAGAGTCCGTGGCTGGCGTACGAGAAGAGTTCAGAGGCCAGATCAGCTTCTGGTGCCTGGAAGGAAGCGCTCAGAGGATGCCGAGGACCCAGTTTCCCTGTCAGTCCTCCGAGAGGACTCCACCTGATCTCCCTGGGGAAGCATGGCGGAGCCCCATTCCTCCAGCTTCAAGTCCAGCGGCCCAGTCTGAGCTGCCTTCTGCTGGCTCACATGGACATTCTGGACTTCAGTCTTGGTCTTGGCTGATCTAACTAGGGTCGGTGTACCCTCAGCTGGTCACTGCTACCTGGAAAATAATATCCTCCTCTGATTGAGCAGGCTAAGCAGCAAACACAGTCAGCTCCATTGGAACTTGAGGTTACAGCTGCCCCTGAAATATACAGGAGAGATAGAAATGGGAATGGAAGCTTGTTTCCCTCAGGTGAATCTGTAGTGCCAGGTGGCCATCAGCCTGCTTGGCCATGTGCTTCTTCCTTTAGCCACGTTTTGCAAGCATCACAATTGTCACCAGGTACGTTCTCAGGTGGCTCTAGAGGTCAGCCTCCTGGTCTGTTGTGTACTCTGCTTTGCTTGTGTTCATTTGAGCCGACAGCTGCCTTTGGCTCCCCACGCCAGGCCCTTCTTCCAATCCCAGACGTGGCGTGCGCAGCTGATGAGACCCGCCCGTGAGGGTGGAGACTGTAGGGAGCAGATATTGCAGAAAGAGAGATTTATGTCATCTTGGTGCACTGCAGTTTCTTTAGATGCTTCAGCTGTGAGATCTAATTGCTCTGAATCAAGATTTTGTGGTTCTCAAGAAGGACTTGGGAAAAAAAAAAAAAAAAAGAAGGACTTGGGGTCCCTAAGTTGCCCGGGCTGAGCTTGACCTTGCCATCCTCCACCCTCAGTCTCCCAGAGTGCTGATATTTCACGCGTACGTTGTCTCAAAGTTTAAAATTATAAAACGGGCTGAGGCTATGACTCAGTGTGGAGGCCCTGGGTTCAATCCTCAGTACCACGAGGAGGAGGAGGAGGAGGACCATGAGGCTGACTTGGGCTGGGCACGTGTGTGGCTTAGTGCAGCACAGGCTTAGCATGCACAAGCGTCTGGGTTCAGTCCCGTGCCCGGAAAAATAAAAGAAGGACCCTGTATCATTCTCTTCCTGTACACTCAAAATCCCTGTTTTGCAATATGGTTTAAACTAATTGTGCAAACAGCATTGCAGAAGTAGGAAATAGTTAAGAGAATAACCATAGTTCAATAGCTTGGAAGCACCATTTACATACAAATAGTAGAGGCCAACAATTTAGTAATGAACTCTTAAAGTCTAATTTCAGTAACTATGTCTTTTAATTACAAACTATGCTATTGTAAAAAGATGCCATTTTAACCAATTTAAACAATTCTAAAACAATAGATTTTTACCAGTATTTGTCTCGATTGTCAAAACTGGATAT
The DNA here is from genome assembly GCA_004026905.1 of Hystrix cristata. NCBI lineage: Eukaryota > Metazoa > Chordata > Mammalia > Rodentia > Hystricidae > Hystrix > Hystrix cristata. The sequence continues at coordinate 126,900 of PVJO010001376.1, read as the reverse complement.
TTTTTCCCTTGCTATTATTTTGGAGAGATTGCTAATGTATAGTTTTGTTTCCTCCTCGGATAAAAATCCTTTTCCAGAGGAAGAGAATTCCAGAGTTATTTTTAAATAAAGAAAGAGAATTCAGTATTTGCAATTCTAAGTCACTTATTCTTAAAAACAGGTACTGTTCCAAGGGTCAGTGCACAGGGACTTGGACTTATCCATAGGGCAGGCTGTGGGTGCAGAAACCGCAGTTCGAAAGGGCTCCTCCTAAGCCTACAGTCTGGACCACGAAGTGGTGAGACCAGGGTGACTGATCAGAATTGTTCCTCTGCAAGGCAGAACTGAGCTTGAGAATCGTTCCCAGGTGCACTGAGAAGCTAACCATGGAATAAATCTGTAGTGTGTTTTTTGAAGGGATGCTGTTCCTTCAAAAGGAAGGTCCTAAAGACATAGTTCTGTAGGGTTGTGATGAAGCTGTCTGCGGCTAAAATCATCCTGGTACAACTCCTAAAACACACCTATCTCATAAGAACAACTGTGGCGTGGGGTCGTGTGGCTGTCATGCCACGTAACAGGAGACCTGCCGCAATGTGTGTCCGCTCTTTATTGTGGTGGCTCATGGGTCCTGTGCTTTGGGCCGTGTGGTTCGGAGTGAAGTTCCCTTTGGTGATGCTGGCTCTGAGGGCTGCGTCCTAAGGTGGAGTGTGTTGTGATACAGCGGGGCTAACCACCTCACAGCTAAAAACCGGGCGGATGTGACTGTCAGTCCTTATCTCCAGCTGTCTCACTCTAACTGCACAAAAGCCTTCATGCGGCTCATTCTGTAGCTGCTGGCCACAAGGTGGTAATAGGAAACATTACAAGGACGGAGAGGTAGGAAGGTGGCTTGGGGTGGCTGGAAGAAATGGCCATGTCACAAAGACCCCCCCTGGTTGGCACCGGTGTTCTCATACTAGGCTCTGGCTGCAACACCCAGAGCACAGAGGGAGGTGGGAGGACCCACCTTACCTGGCACCCTGGCTTGGAGGCTTTGACTCTTAAATGAGTTGGTTTGTTTTCTGGCTCAGATAGATACTCCCAGCTCAAGAGAACCATGAAGATTTCTCTTTTCTCCTAAAGGGAGCTGAACAGCATGGGGATCTGGTACCGAATGGGCAGAGTGCCAAGAAATCACGACTCTTCTCAACCCACGACGCCATCACAGTCATCCGCCGCCTCCACTCCAGCCCCCAACCTGCCCAGGTGAGGCCTCCTCGGTGGTGTTCCTTGGTCAGCGGGCTTGAGGTGTGCCCTGCATGTTTCACAGCACATCACTTTGGATCAGCTGAAATAACTCGGGGTACACCTGACACTCATAGAAGTATAGTCTAAACTTACGCCTTAGAAGGGACTTTTTAAACCCAGGTAGAAATCTAAGAAATCTGTGCATTACTTGGGTGTAAAGATCATTGTATATTCTATTTTGTGCATATGTCACAGGCTCCTAAAACAGCAGATACGCGATTTAAAATGTGCTTGGTATTTGAAAAATCTCATGGATATGCATAGATTCATGTGTGGTAGCTATATGGCTCGGATCTCCAGCCTCCAGTAGGCAGAATTCCCTCTCTGCCTCAGCCAGCAACTCATTTGAGACCCGGGAGTGTCAATCAGTAATTATATTCATTTTTATACAATTTCTTTCCCAGTGAGCTACAGACTAAGAAATGGATCGAACTGCTGGCCCCTCTTCACCTAATTTCAGGTGTAAAATAGAGAGAGTCTACACTTTTTGCAAACAGCAGATAGTGGAAAGAACCCTGTTATGTAAAAAAACATCAGTGCAAATGGTGGCACACACCTATAATCCCAGCACTCGGGAGGCAGAGGCAGGAGGATCTCCGCGAGTTCGAGGCCAGCCTGAACTATGTAGCAAGACCCTGTTTCATAAAACCAAACCAAACCCCCATGCCTCTCTAGTAGCACATTGCTTGAGGGAAAGGAACAAACAGCAGTGGTGGACTGAATTTGAGAAAGGGGTTACAAAAATAAACAGGAAAGAACGGTGAGATGGCGTCATTCTCAGATTTATGCAGCATAGATGAGATTGCACCGAAAAGCTTCCATGTGGGTGGAGAGAGGTGAGCAGACCCGGACGACACGGTTGCTGGGGTGCCATCGCCCGTGCTCGGTCGGGATCCAGCGCCTGTGCTGGGGCGGGCTCCGGTTTGGGCTCATTGCAGAGGCTGGAAACCCCTCGGTTACAGCTGCCCCCTGTGGACATCACAGAATCTGGAAAGGCCCAGAAATGGGGACACTGGGGCCCGTGTTAAATTCCCGTTGGGTGAGGAAGGAGCTGCTTTTCCCGGGGGAAGCAAGCAGAGTGCTCTCCCAGAAGCTTGCCGGTTGGTGGGGTAGGAGGGTCACTCCACGGGGCTGAGCACCCCACCACTGGGAGCCAGGTGGAATTGGAGGGTATCAGAACAAAGTGTTTATAAGGCTTATATATTTTATAACCTCTGTTGTACAGTTTATGGTTTACAATGGCTGCAAGGAAATTGGATCAGTTTTGTTTTACTTGCCAAATAAAACAAATGTCAAAATAGTCAATATAAAATGTATTCTAATTTGGCTGAGTTAAACCAGCCAGTGTGCAGTAGGATCATTGAGTGTGCGTTAATGCTGCCAGGTAAAAGCCACCGTCTGTCCGAAGCTCTCCTCTCTGCCGTGTGTGATTTACAGGAGCCATGCACACCTAGGCAAGCTCCTAATTCACCAGGGCTCGTCGTTTCTGTCTTTTATGAGGTTTCTGAGGTTGTTTTTTTCCAGCATTGTTTTCCTGTCCAATATCTTTGATTTTTTTAAAAAATGAAATGCTGATTACTTACTTGAATTTTCACTGAAGACTTATAAGAGAACAAGTATGTTATTTTATTCCTGGAGGTGTCAAGTGTCTGTAAACGCCCTGGAAGAGGCAGGGCAGCCTTTTCTGTCCAGGGTTGAAGACCAAGGCCCTCTGCAGACACAGCAGGCCCAGGTCGCCAGGATTTGGGGACCTGTGTCCCCAGCACCCTGCTGGTCCCTGGCATGTATTCACGAGGTCCTGTGCTGCAGCCGCTCCAGGTGACCGAGTCCCTGAGCACACTGGGATCTTTTCAATTATGGGAGCAACACAAGCTTGTAGGAAATTGGTAGAATGTTGAAAATAATAGGAAAACAAATTCCATTTCCTGGGCAAATGTTCAAAAGCTTCTGTTGTATTTTCCTTCAAGTCTTTTTCCTGTGTACTTTTTACATAGGTGATACCGCAGCATATTATAGCGAGTTTGTGATTTGTGCTGTTTTCTCATGGAGTATTAAACCAGGGCGTTAGAAACAGGTCTTCAAGTGTGGGCTTTGTGTGCACAGGGATCAAGTTGCAGAAGCCAAAGCTGCCCAGAGAGTGGTGGTGCAGCGCCCTCTACTGACTGACCAGGGGGTCGCAGGGAGGAGTGGGGCCCCAGCGCCAGAACCAGCCACTCTCTGGGCTGAGGCCGGAAGATGGCAAGTTCAAGGCCCGCCTGGACAATTTAGGGACCCCGAGTCCTACTCAGGAATCACAGAATCTTGATTCAGAGCATTTGGGTCCGGTAGCTGAAGGAAGAGGGAGGGGCCCAAGCAGACAGGCTGCCCTCCTGAGCCTGGGGTTCTTCTCGAAAGCTAAAAAGTACTTCCATTTTTTACATCATCACTTTTGGAGAGCTGTCATCTTCAACTTTATTTCAGACAAAAGAGCCTTTCAGTGGGCCTCGCGTCCTCGCGATGACGCCTTCCCTTTCCAAGGCAGGCACTACCCTGGGAGAAAGAGCTTCCTGCCACGGCTCCCTGGTTATTGCAGAAGATGTTTGTGGTGAAGCCCGACACTGGTCCTGGGAGACAGGTGCTCCTTGGCTGTATCAGTGAGCCGGACTCCGTGTTTGATGGGTTTGTGTCAAAGGGCAGCAGAAAGTGGCCAGCGGAGCACCTCTTGCCTGCGCATTGAGTCTTCGGCTCGCACCAGACACTCACACTTGCTCTTGGCAGGCAACAAGTAAAGAACGGCAGGCGCTTTCCCCAAGACATGGTGCCTCATCTTCCCGCTGGGCGGTAGGTGCTCGTCCTCTGCCCACCCACCGTGCACACTGGCCGGCAGGGTGGAGCTGGCCTAGGGCCCTGCGTTCCATCTCCTGTCCCCTCTGCTGGGCCGGCCTGGCTGTGTGAGTCAGCCTCCACTGTCCAGCAGGTAGGGTTTCCCGACTGCTCGGTGCTGCTGCTGTGGAGAGGGGTGTGGACAGCCGGAGCACCTTCCCAGCTCTGGCCAGAGCAGCCCATAGAAACACGCACACAGGGTCTCACGCTCCACTCACTGGGAAGGAAGATTCTGCTGCTGCCAGGACCAAGGTCTGGAAAGGCTCCAGGAGGCAAAGGGACCCAGCAGATTGAGCGCCAGGAGCCTCCAGTGTGGACAAACAAGTGGTTCTCTGGGAGGAGGTGCTGAGGGGCTGGTGCCCCTGGCTTGCTGAGCAGTGGAATCAACAGCTTGATAAAGACGTCAGAGGCACGCTTATCAAACTTGGAGATGACACGGAGTCATTAGAGAGCGCTGATGTGCCAAGTGACAGAATCAATAGGCCACATCTCCTCACAGCCCCCCTGCCCAGGATCCAGGAGATGAGAGGTGATGAGCGCACACTAAGGCCACCAAGGGTCACACAGTCCACTGCGCAGGAGCTGAACCAAGGAGGCGTGGCCCACCGGCGTGTGTGTGTGTGTCTGAGGTGACGTGCTGTCACTAGGCTGGGGAGTGTGGCACACAGCCTGCTGTCCGTGCCCCTGCCACTCTGTCAGGTGGCACCTCTACTGCATGGCATCATGGCACAGTGGCCTGAGTACAGAGCTGAGCTCTGACCTGAAAGGCAGCCAGCTTCGGATGCCTAACGGTCAATGCACCAAGGAAAGAGTAGTGGTTTTGGGTGGGATGGGAGGGAGAAGGCTTCCAGGAGCCACCAGAACCCAGTGCTGGATCAGGAGGGCTGAAGTTACAAGGAGGTAACTTTGGGCTCAACATTTTAAGAAATGAATAAATAAAACTAACCAAGTTGGAAATGGTGTGGTGCTGAAATAGCTGCCTGGGGGTCACAAGCTCCCGACTGCCTGGGTGGGCAGACAGCATTCGAGTTTTTCGGGCCTTTGATGGCATTGGAATAATCAAACTTCTTAAACTTTGTTTAAGAAATGTATCATCTTTCTGAGTGTAGTGGCCCACCCCTGGAATCCCAGCACTCTGGGAGGCTGAGGCAGGAGGATCGTAAGTTCAAGCCCAGCTCAGCAACTTAGCAGTTTAGCAGGAGTGTGTCTCAGAATAAAAAAGGGTTGAGGATACAGCTGTGCAGAAGCCCTGGCCTCAATCTCCTGTACCACAGAGGGGCAAAATAAAAGTACCATCTCCCTGAGCAATTCAGGTTCATCAGAGGCCTTGCCGAGGGTGACGTGGAGGACCCTCGGTGAACAGGGAAAGCACAGAGAGAGGCCACTGGCCTCTGAGGCTTGCTCTCATGACTGCAGCCTCAGCCTTCTGCTCTCGATGCTGATGGCGGCGAAGGAGGCCCGGGTGATGGCAGGGAGGCTTCTGTGGCCCTCGGCCAGGATGGAGACACATAAAGGCCGTGCAGGACAGGCCGAGTCCCAGCCCAGCGTTGGCATGCGTGAGCCGGCAAGTGCTATTTTGTTCTTCTGAGTGCCCGTCTGAAATGAGTACCTCGACCCCAGCCTGCTGGAAGCTGCGGGATGTTTCCCGTAGACGTGAGCTTCAGCTGGGCCTGCCCTGGAAAATCTGGAGCGTTGGTTCCAGGAGCTACCCTCCCTCCCTGTCTGCCCGGGGTGTCCGGTCATGGATAGCGTGGGCCTGCAGGGGAAGCCACCGCCCACAGCCCTGAGCCATGGCCACACCCTGTGACCCTTCTCTGACACGGTCCTTCCCTGGGAGAAGGGCCGTTTCCCACCAGCCCACGGAGCACATGGCTCATCTCCCAGCTGCAGAGCCCGCGGCCTCCCTGGAGCCCTCCCTCATGTCTCTTAGAAGGTGGCCTGGCGCTCCTCCGAGGTGTCCCCACGATCTCTGGTGATTTGTCAGCTTCCAGCGAGTTGTCAGTCACAGGTCCCGAAGTCTGTTTCTCAGTGACAGACATAATTGTACTTAACTTTTTGCGTGGATGTTATCAATCTGTGACAGCTACTCTGGGAAATGGGGCATTTTGATTGCAGAAGATCTGTCACATGCACTTAGTCTTCCTCTCAGGGACACCTGGATTCAGTCACAACTTTCCCATGTCGATGTCGGGTTCAGAGAACATAGATCCTTGCTGACCTCAGAAATCGTTCCATCACTCCGGTCCCAGGGCTGTCATCGGAAAGGTTAACGGCCCTTTCTGCAGGAGGAGAAAATCACACAGCAGCAATCTAGAATTCAGGGCACGCTGCCCGAGCTCATCCCCAGTCACACCTATCGCCGGAGCGCAGAAGCAAGCCGCGCCTCGTCCTGTCTCCTGCCCGAGCCTCCCGCACCTCCTGATCAACTAGCAGAGTCAGTGTGGGGATGGAGTCCCTCGTCTACACTGACACCTCAAATCCTCAGGCTGCTTCTGTCACTTTTCAGTTATAAGATGATCTCTGTACTTCAGATGATATCTGTCACCTGAGAGGCCCACACCACTCAGACCAGGAGGCCTTGTCTTCCTCCCCCAGTGCCGTGTCTGCGCCTGTTCGGAGTGGCAGACAGCTGTCTTAGTAAGGTGGAAGTCTCTTCATTTGGGAAGGGTTGTGTGGGTCCTGCCTCAAGGTGACGTTCACAGGCAGTGCCAAGGGCTGACTCCTGGGATTCTTTCTCGCCACATCAGAGGACACACTGTCAGGTGATTTGAGCTCCTCTTCCACAGTGGCACAGGACAGTGTGAGGCAGGTATGCAGCAGCCCTGTCCCATTAGAAGGTTTGGGGCTTGCTGTTCAGCCCAGAGGCCTCCAAACCTCAACACCTTTGCAGGGCAGATAGACTTTTCTCCTGTCACGTGAAAGTGACACATGTGTTGTGTTTAAAGACGGGACGCACCTTTTCTTTTCTTTCCCTGATGTGACACTCCTTTTAAGTTGAAGACTGGGGTGCAAGGTTTTTTCTTCCCTGGGGATGCAAAGAATAGCTCTGTGCTTTGAGACATTCTCCCCTGGAGTGGCTGGAAGAGGCCCAGCAGCCCGGCTGTCTTAGGACCAGTGAGGGCAGGACCCGCACCCAGAGCAGGGGCTGAGAGGCGCATGCAGGCTCAGGCATCATTCCAATCTAGCCGTCCACACTACATCCTTTGTCCCTGACTGGAAGTCCTCGGTCACCCAACCTGATCCCACTGGAGTTTTCAAACGCGCTTTCCGCAGTCCGGAGCTTCCCCTCACCTTCCACATCAGCCCACGTTAACTAGGCACCTCCTCCTCGCGGGTCTGTGCCTGTCTGTCATTTCAGAAGCAGCTCCGCGCAGCCCCGCCATGCACTCCTCTTGTGCCGGCCTCTCCCCAGGAGTTAGACTGGACCCCCAGGCCACGTCCGTTGGTCCTGGCCACCCCCTGCTGTCACGGCTGTGCCCACATCCGGAAAGCCTGGCCGACGTCGTTTCCCCCCTCACCCCAGCTGCTGTCGTCGCACAGTTTGGCATTTCTGCTTTCCTGTCGTTGCCGCGTGTTTTTGTGTTCCGTCTTACCGGCTGGGTTTCCTGCTTATTGGTGACAGGGATTCTCGTGTTTCCTTTTCTCCTTTAAAGCCCTGGAATAGGCTGGTCACACGGCAACAACAAGACTGATAATGTCATATCGCCGGGCATCAAAACCACGCGAGTGCTTTCAGCTGTCATCTCGCTTGATAGAGGACACGTACAGAGAAAATGTGGCCCCGAGATGGGCGGGACCGCTGATTCCAGGTGCCGGGCACGTGGGAGTATTTTTCAGAACATATTCATGCAGTGTGGAAAGTGAGCCGGTGGAGGTGCCTGGGACCAGGCATCGTGTGTTTGTCTGTCTGTCCATCTAGCCAGCCAGCAGAGACTCACGTGGCACTGGCGGGGTGTCAGGCTCTGCTCCAGCCTGATAACAATGCTGAGGCAGGGACCGTTAGCAGCCTGTTTTAAGCTGAGAAAACCGAGATCAAAGTGCTGACTTACCTTGCCCAGGGCCACATGGCTAGTGTCAGAGCTGGGTTCTGAGCGGGCCAGCTGCCTGTAGCTCGTGGAATGTCCCTGCTGCGTGTGGTCACGGGGTCTCTGGCTTCGTCAGGAACAGGGCCCAGCCACCTTCACAGGCGGTTTCTGCAGGCTTCTGACCAGCAGCTGGAGGTAGGGACTTCCTGAGCGTGCCGTGTAGGTGGGGACTCGCTCCCAGAGTCCCCCCACCCCCACCGGGGCACAGCCTGAGCGCTCTGCCGCCACACTCAGGCCACGGACACTGACCAAGGGGGACGTGCGGCGGCCACACCGAGGGTCCCCATCGCCATCCCCTTTGTGATGCTTCAGGGCCCTTGCTTCAGTGCAGTTCCAAGCTGTGTGATCTATTCTGGGGATCATGGGAGTGTCGTGAAAGAGACCCGCTGAAGAGGTTCAGAATGCTGGCGGAGGGAACCGTGGCTGCCTCTGTAGCAGCACCCAACTTAGTGTTGCTGTCAGGGTAATTTTGAAGGAGAAATTTCATTAGAATGCAGTTTGCTTTTGTTAGATATGAATGATGAGTTTGGGCTGAGCAATACACTTTTTGATATTAATTTTTAATGGGGCTTCTTGGGAAGTCAGAGCTTCTATTTAATGAAGAATTGACTATTAGTCAATAGGGCTCCCACCTCTGAGCCGGCCTTGGCTCTCGGTCTCTCGCATCAGATTTTGACAAGGTATTTGCTGCTTGTAAATGTACTATCTCTGTGATTGTTGTGACTTTTTGCGAGGGTCTTATTTTTCTCAGGGGTTTTGATGATTACATGTGCTTTTGGGTGGAGGTTGTCCCAGGAAGCAGGGTAATAAGTGCGAAATCGTTCCCTCCCAGGCCGGGGAGAGCACGAGTGTGCGAGGACTCTTTGTGCAGCCGGCTCCTGCTCCAGGGTTTGGAGAGAGGCCTTTTTCAGGATTATGAAAATAGTTTTCCCTGTGTCAGAACAGATTTATCAGTTCACTTTAGGGTCGGTTTTGTGAACCAGACCATTTAGTGGGGGATATTTTACCTTTTATCAGAGTAGAAGCTGACAGTCTATTTGCAGGTAGCTCTACGGAATATTTCACCTGGGTCTCTCGGTGTAAATCTAGCCGCCAAATAAAGTAAAAATGAGCGTTACACCAGTGCTATTTCCTGGGATTTTATTACGCCCCCCCCCGCCATGCTGTTGTATTTCAAGGAAAGGTTTCAATTATTAATTTGGATATTTAATAAAATCCTTTGCTTGCAGTAACTTTCAAAAGGCCTTTTGAGTTTATTTGGGTCAGGTTTTTGCCCACGGGTAGGGTAGAATTCAATTTGAATATGCTTCTTGAGCAGCAGATGTTTTGTTTCCAGTTGAATGATGATAATAATAATAATAATAACTATTATTAGAATAAATACAATTATCATCATCATTATTATTTCAGCCATAGTTTCTGAGCATCTTGTGCCTGGCATTGTGTAAACACTTGAGATATATGCATTGTGTGTGTGTATGTATGTATATGTGGTTTTAATCTTTATGACTGCCCTATAAGGTGAATAATCATGGCCTCTCTGTAAGACGGGGGAGGCTGACCTCGGGGGCATCATGGTCACCTAGGTACAGAGAGTTTGGATTTGGAGAGGCTGGCAGGGAGCCTCAGGCTGCCCAAGACTTAGGCGCTGTGTTTGCTGCAGCCTCGGGGTGACGTTTAGGAGACCGAATGTGACTGTCCAGCCCGTGGCCCACACCCCACAGCCTCCTCCGCAGGGCTTTATTTTGCTAGCCAGATTATTTTCCACAGCTCTTGAGATGGATCGGGCAGGAGGAGAAGAATGTCGCCTCGGGTCCTTTGTTCGGAAGACCGTTCGCCGCCTGCCCTGTACTCTCACGCACACGGCCCGTTATGAATCTCAGTTTGGCAGCACCCCGACTCTTGAATTTTGGAAAAGCGGATATTTTAGTAGGCTGGAAGAAGATGAAAAGCTAGCAGTGCCCATATGTTCCTGGTTTTTAGAAGTAAGGTCAGTGAGGTTTAGAGACTCTTTAAATATTTCAGTTTATAAGATTAGACTAGATCATCTGGAATGGAAGTGTGGTGCCCCTGATCTCAGGCTTGGCTTTTTTCTTCATTTCTTTTATATGGGAGGTAGGTGTTTTGGCATGCACGGTTCAAGTGTAGTAAAACTTAAATGTAGTGAATAAATACCATGATTTGGAGTGTTGCTACAGCTACGGGAGTTAGTTTCCTTTTTTATTTTTTGAAAGTAATCAATGACTTGAAAAATAGCAGATTGGTACAAGGATTGTAACTTACACAGAAAACTTCCAAACTTTAAATGAGTATTTTTATATAGACCTTGCCATTCTTCTAAGAAGGATTTTCTTCATCCATTTAAACCTTCCCTGGTGGAGATTTGACCTCCTGTGACATACATTCAGATAGTCTGAAATTCAACACAAGTGGGCGTTTTCAGTTAAGACCATTCTGCAGAGTTGTGAACGATGTGGTGGTTGTTTCTCTTGTTGCCAGGGTATTTGCAGGAGCCTGGCATCCGAGTGACTCTCTAGCCTGACCCAGAGTGGGGCTGAGGTCTCAGCTCTAGGTAGAGTGCACCCAGCATTTACGATTCTCACCAAGAAGTGAGCTTACTACTGGGATGCACCCTTGGCCACCAGCATGAGCTGCTGGGAGACTCCAGGGGACAGCTGGGGGCATGAGCCCAAATGCCTGGAGCAGGCGTCCCTGGCCCTCTCCCACCCCTAGGGAGCGGAAACCCTGTGTGCTTGCTGGCTTTTCCTGTCACGTTCAGCAGAACATGTTCCCTCTTCATCCCTCTTCGAGTCTAAATTTCAGAAGTAATTTGTCACTATAGAAGAGAGTGTCATTAATAACCATTATTTAGAACTGTCGAGTCTTCCTCTCTGTATGTGAGTGTCTGAGTTAAGCATCCAAAAAATTGGCCTTGTTGGTGGCACACGGTGCCTCTGTCTTGACAGACCCAGCCCGCCCCGGCCCCGCTCACTGGAGTCCGCACCCACCGTGTCTGCCTTTAATCACCGTGAGGGTGGCAACAGAGACAGGGCAAAGCATGTCCTGGAACTCATTAGCATTATTACCAAAGACTATGTTGTAAATTGAGATTTTTTTTTTAATGGCTTGGAAAAAAATTTCTGCTGAACTATTTTATTTAAAAGAAAGGAAGAAGAAAAGAAAGACTTCTCTCATCAAACATTTGAAACCGAGCAGTTCAGACCGGCTCCGGACCCTGCCAGGTGCGGCCCGTTGGCTGCGAAGCCGAAGTCGCGCCGAGGTCACGTCTGGTCGCCCCTGGGCTGTGGCGTGAGGGCCGAGAAAGGACCCCGACCTTCCGAGGGTGGTTACGCAAACGAACCGCCATTCAATGTATGTTAATGCACGTTGTTATTCTTAACATTAAAATTCCACTAAAGTACTAATAATTACTGTTAATATCTTCCCGTGGAAACTTCGAGTAAAGGAGCAATAGTAGAAACAGTATTTAAGGGAGAGCTGCCGGCATGATAAGAATGCAAATAAGTGTTATTAGCCTAATGATTTTGCCGTCGCCATGGCTGTGCAGCAGCAGTGTTGTGAATATGTCATCCGGCACCCGTGAGTTTGGAAAGTGTGTCAAAACACAACTTCAATTAGTTTGCTCTAATTATGGCTCTGGAGAGTTTGTAACTACATCACTCCTCATTAAAAGAGATTTTCTTATATGGATTAATGTAATATACAAAGGAAAGTTTCAAAGTTCCCGGCGCCATTTGCTCCCGTCACGAGCGAGCTCGGAGCAGGCCTGATGGATCCCGGCTCTCCCGCTGCGGGCCTCTGCAGGGGCTCCGTCCTTCTGTCCCTGGCCCGCTTCCTGCTGAAAGTGGACTTGGGAGGGGAGCCGCCAGGATTCCTTCCCACAAGAGGGTGACTGAGCCCGTCCGCAGCTTCCAGAGACGGCCGCTGGTCTGAAACTACTGAAGAGCCCTTCTTAGCATCTCTGCAGAAGGGACTCGGCCAGGACTCTGGACCTGCTGTGGCCACCGCGTGCGGAGTCGGCCTCAGCCCTGCCCAGCCCTGGGGCAGCAGGGGAGGTGTGCCGTGTTTGGTCCTGTGGAATCACAGAGGGTCTGTGGAATGCAGCGAGTCATTTTGTGTAGTGAAACAGGAGTACATTAAGGAAATAACGTCTAATCTCTCCTGCCAATGTGCACACTCACACTGTGCTGTTGGGTTTTGGCTATTTGGAAGGAAGAAACAAGCTCACAGCTTCTGGTCCTGCTCCTGGCCTTCCCCTGCCTGTGGACACTGGCCGTGCCCACCATGACCCCTTCTGCAAGGCTGCCCGCGGCCGGCGTTCAGCCAGCCAGGCTTTGTCACTTCGTCCCTGGCCTCAGGTCAGCTGGACAGTGCCACTTCCTGGAGCTGTGCCGCCCCTCCCGCACTCTCCTGAGCACTGACTGGCTCAGCAACACTGTGCCCTCCTGGCTTGAGGAGCTCAGTGGTGCATTTTGAGTCCAAGATGTAAACTTCATAGTGCTTGTCACAGAGACCTGGGTTGGATCTTCCTCTCTGCTCATGGGCACAATGGGGACTATCTGAAATGGAGCTTGGAATCAATTGTCATCCCTGCCCGCTCTCCAGTGTTTCTTTTGTCATTATTTTTGGTGAGGGGCGTGTGTAATGAATAACTCGGCTGTCTTCACGCCACTCAGAGGCACTGTTACCTTGGGTAGCACTCCTCTGAATCTCAGTTTCCCCTCCTGTAGGATGGGGATAAGGATACCACCTTGGCAGAAATGTGGTGAGGATTACATGGGCTGCAGCTGGCACACAGTGGCGCCGGCTGTGTTGGTCAGATCTTTGTCTGGAGTTCATTTCAGAACCGGGTCTGAGCTCCAGCAGGGATCAGCTTGCTCCTGGAGACCATCCCTTGGTGGCCTTTTGGTTCCCACTGCCGCCCCCACCCCAGGTCCCCGGGACCAGAAGCCCCGTGCTCTCGGGGAGCAGCTGGTAAGGGGTTAAGGCAGTAATTGTGTAAGTCTTCCAGGCTTTCTCCCAGTTCTGCGATAATTTGATGAAGAACTTCACCCTAATTAAATATTCAAATTAGGAATAAGTGTCAATATGGCTTCCCATTGCCTGGAATGATGATTAATTGTATTCAAAACTCTAGTGGCCCACAGTAATCTAAACCAAGCCGTTGTTCTTGATTATTTCAGTACCACACTTGCCATGTTTTTGTTTTAAGATTTAAACTAGTAATTGATTTGCCATATGCTGTTGAGTTGCACACACTTTACAGCTCTGCGTTTAGGAACTGGGGGAGTTTGGAATCGTGATTTCCTCAGTCTTCCTGTGGGTTTTTTTTGTTTTGTTTTGTTTTTGGTTTTTTTCCTGCTTGTCCAAGAGAATAATTTGGTTGGTGAGAGAGAGAGAGAGAGAGAAAGAGGGAGCATGTGTGTCTGTGTGTCTGCCTGGATGTATGTGTTGCCCATGAGGGAAACTCATTACATAGGTTGGTAGGTTGAAGTTATATCGATCATGGTGAATGGGTTGCTTGAAAGAAAAATGAGCAGGTCTGCATTTGTACTTACTTTGTGCTCTGTACTGGCTTAGCAAAGCAACGTGGCACAGTAGAAATAGCATGCATTCAAGTCCTGTGTGTCTTCAGGTGAGTCCCTTAACCTCTCTGAACCAGTTTCCCTGATCTTCAGAATGCTGCTTACCTGGCTGGATTGTTTAGAGGTGAGAGAGAAGAGTGGACACCAGAGCACGGCCAGAGCTGCAGATGACCGCAGGGTCAAAGCCTGCCGCAGCCGCTTGCCCAGAACACCGCTCCCCGCCCTCTGAGCCGATCTCCCGCCTCTCTGACTTGGAGCCTCCCTTTCGTGTATCTTGCCGTGTGACATCTCTTGGGTCATTATCTTGACACAGGAGTTGCTACTCCTTGCTCATGCCTTTTCTACCCCCTAGGTTCCTTCCTGTCCCCGGGTGGGACCACAAAGTACACACTCAACAGATGTTGGCTGTTTGGTTTTATTTTACCTTTCATGCCATCGTTTTAAAATTGAAACCTGAAACCTCGTAGCCTTTGATTGCATCTCTTATGGTATTTGCAGCTTTTTGCATTAGAAGAGATTTATATGTGTGCTTCCTTTGGCTTGTAGATAAATTCTTAAAGGTGGTGGGGGGACAACGGGGATTTGATTCTTCTAGGTTTTATAAACTATCGCAAAGCCAAGCGTAGTGTCTTGCATATAGTAGGAGCACAATTAAAAATGAGTCCCCGCATACTAATTGTAGCAGACCTGGTGCCTGTCGATGCCACACAGTTCCTCTCTGCCTGGATGGGATCCTGTTTATTGGATGTACCTATTTAGAATTCAGTTTCAGGCCTGGGCATGGAAGGTTTATGAGTGAGTCACTGTCATTCTTGGGTATACAGGTCCACTAGGTTTTGCAAAACCTCACTGACCTGTGCTGGTATCAATTATGGAGAAACAAAAAAGGCCTGGCATGGTGGTTTGTGCCTGTATGTCTAGTAGTGTGGAAGGCTGAGGCAGGAGGATCGCCAAGCTCAAATCCAGCCTGGGCAACTTAGAGAGATCCTGTCTCAAAATTAAAATATTAAAGAAAAAAAAGGACTGGGGATGTAGTTTAGAATGAAGGCCCTAAGTTCAACTTCCAGTACCACCAAATAAATGAAGGAAGAAAGGAAGGAGGTAAGGGACTCATCAGATTGTGAGAAATGGCAATAAGCTTTGCATATGCTGGCTTCTGAGGTTGGCTCCTAGGTCAATAAGAAAAGAAAAATGACCACAATTTAAAATATGTGGGGGCCTAGAGTCATTAAAATAGCTGCCTTTCTGTTTTAGTGGAGCCAAGTTACAGCGCCATCTCAGGGTCTCCCAGATAACTTGGCAGCTCCATGTGGAAAGCACAGGGGACCGGGAGCCGGAAGCCGGCTGCGAGGTCATTGAGGAGGATTGTGCCAGCCAGGCCCGTCCATCTGAATATGATTCATTTAATTACCTTCCAGGCGAGCCGATACCTGAGCATATGGTCCTTAAGAAATAGGGTTCCCCACGCTGTCAGTGCATGCGGGCAGCGGCCAGGGACCTCTTCCTGACACCGTTGACCAGCCTCGGAGAGCGGACACTCGGGAAGGTGCTTATTAAAGTGGCAGCAGGTGCGGCGAGGGTCCCCTTCCCTGTGACTCCCTCGCCCTGCTTGTGCCAGGTGTTTTATAAGAGCCTTTTTCTTCATTAAGCGGCATTCATTAAGTGCGTCCGTACACCTGGCACGGAAGCTGTGTGTCACAGATGACTTCTTCCCAGCGGTGTTGTGCAGGAATAAAAGGAATTTCGCTTAGCCATTTGCTGTGCCCCCTCCCCTTACCGCTTTGACTCAGTTAGTGTTGCCTTGATGTGTTTCCTCCACCACACCCCACCTGGCCCTTTGCTTCCCTTTGCCACTGCCCCATCCCGGCTCACAGCAGACATGACCCAGAAACAAGACATACGTGCCTTTAGCACCAAGTGCTGTGCTAAGTGCTTTTATGTGTACCATCTCCACTAACTCTCTGACAACTTTTTTGTGTGTTTGTGGTGTTGGGGATTGAACCTAAGGCCTTTGCACTGAGCTGCATCCCCACCCCCACCTTCTTTTAGGTTTTTTTATTGTTGTTGTTTTAATTTCAAGACAGTGTCTAAGTTCCCAAACTGGATCCAAACTTGGTATCCTCCTCCTGCCTCAGCCTCCCTGAACTCTCCTCCTAGTTTTACCATCTTCTTTCTGCTAAAAAGTAAAACAATTTCTCATTGAAAAACATTTATGTTTAAAAATATGTGAGAAAGCCATAATGCAGCCTCTGTTGTCTACCGTGGGCTGGCCAGGGGCCTCCCTGGCCCGAGAGCCGGGACATTCTCCAGCCCTACTCGCACCGTGCACTGTACCCACACAGTGGAGCGTCCTGTGGGGTTGTCCGTGTTGTGTTGTTGCGGAATTTTCATTTCCGGCTGCTGTTTGTTTTACGTGCAGCTGCGTCTCCAAGATTTGGTCGTGGTGGGCTCGGTCCTCCTGCCCATCCTGTCCTGCCTTAGTGTGATGTGGGCATCTCTTGTTTCCCAGGGCTCCTCTTATTGGTCATTGTGACTGTCCCCAGTTCACTGTGATCACAAACACCACCTGAGAACGTGGTTCCTCTCTTCTCTCCTGAAGCTGAGCTCACACTCTGCACACAGCCCTGCACCCCGATTCCTCCCTCAGCACCCTGTCCCGGGTACCCTGCCGGCCCCGGAGCCATCGTTTTATGTCTGCGTTGTGTTCTGTTTGGAGCCAGGTATTTCCTAACATCGTCTTGGATTTTGAGCAGAGCACTGTGTTTAAGAGGGTGAATTTTGCCACCTGCCACTCAGCACTGCAGTGCAGCCTCCGGCAGACTGTCCGAGCCCGGGCTGCGGTGCCGGGCAGCGAGCGAGCCCTCGGGAGTGTCTGCGGGGCGGGCGAGCTGGGGATGACCCCATGTGGGGGAAATGACACAAATGTTGTTGTTTTCCATCTTAAATAAAGCATTTCCCGTGTTTCGGGTTATTTCCTCATTTCTAAAGAGCAAGAATAAATGATGATCTTTTTATTCCATTTGCTTCCTTTTAAGTCTGAATTTTGAGCTATCTGGAACAGTTTTGTTTTGTTTTGAACAGAGGTCTTGCTATGTTACCCAGGCTGCACCGCCCAGTTCCTGGGTTCTGGTGATCATCCTGCCTCAGCTTCCCAAGCCAAGCAGCTGGGACTACAGGCCTATGTCATGGCATCCGGCTTGGAACATATTTTAGTGCATTTCTTTTAAAGAAAGCAATGTAAATAATCTTTTGTTACTGTCTCCATGCATAAAAGACAACTTGGAGTAAATTGTTTCTGAATCACCACCCTTTTCACCTTCAGACCTCAGTAGCACCTTGTCTTCAGTCATTTAGTGTGACAGAAAAAGTCCCAAGTCGCCACCAGTGTGTTCGAGGGCTTACCCAGCTGAGGATCTTTCACGGCCTCTTGGATTGCTGTGAACCCCATTTGCCACCCCCCACCTCTGTCTCCAGCTCTCTGTCTCTCTGTCTCTCTCCTTTTTTTTTAATCAGGAGAGTATTTTTGGCCTTCCCAGAGTATAACCGATGTACAATAAACTACACATACCTAAAGTACACAGTTTGATGTGTTTTGCCATATGGGAACACTTGTGAAGCCATCACCAAAATCAGGATTGTGACTGTGTCTGCTCCCCAAAGTCCTGTGTGCCTCTTCTTGCATAGTCACTGGGGACTGAACCCAGGGCCTCATCTGCTGAGCTACATCCCCAGCTCTTTTTTTATTTTGAGACAGGGTCTCACTAGGTTGTCCAGGCTAGGTTCAACCTTGAGTTCCTCCTGCCTCAGCCTCCCAGAGTACATGCACCACCATGCCTGGCTCTTTGTGCCCCTTACAGTAGGGTACATCCCTCAGACAGCCACTGATCTGCTCCCTAGCTACAGGGACTGGTTCACACTTTGCAGAACTTTCTGTAAATGGAACATACCACATGTATTCTTCCCTCATTTTTCTCAGCATGCTTGTCTGAAGATCTGCTCATCTTGTATCTCTCAGTAGTGTGTTCCTTTTTGACTGCTGCGTGATTTCCAGTAGATGGTATATAGCACACGGTTTGCCCAGTCCCCTGTTACTGGACAGCAGGCTTGTGTTCAGTTCTTGGCTGTTACCAGTAAAGCTGAAAAGTGTGTGTATGTACAAATCTTAGTGTAGATGTGCACCATCACTTAATTCTCTTGGGTAAAAAATCTAGAAGAGTGATAGCTGGGTTTTATGTGAGGGCATGTTTAACTTTTTAAGAAACACAGACTTTTCTGAAATGATTATACCGTTTTGTAGTCCCACCAGCAGTGCATGAGAGTTCCGGTTGCAAGGCTATACTTTCAGGGATCATTTCTATAGTTGGCGAGTTCCGGTGGCTCCACTTCCTTGCTGACAATTGATGCAGTCCACTTATTTAATTTTTCCGTTCTAGAAGATGGATGTGTGATAGTGTCTCGTTGGGATTTTAATTTGCATTTCTTTCGTGACTAATGATGTTGAAGTCTTTTCACCTACAGATCTGCTGTTCGTATTTTCTTTAGGGAAGTGTCTGTTCAGATTCTTTGGCCATCTTTAGGTTGAAAGGTCTTCCTGTTAAGTTTTCAGAGTTCCGCATATATCCTGGATATAAGTCAGGTGTATGATTTATAAATATTTTCTACAGGTCTACGGCTCGCCTTTTCATTTTGGTATCAGCATCTTTTGACGAGCAAGACTTTTGTATGTTGAGGAAGTCTAATTTGTTGGAAAAAAATTTCGTATCATTTGTGCTTCGTAGTGTCTTGATTAAGGAAAAGGGAAGTTATGTCTTTTGACTATGAAAACTGCTGTGATTTTGTTTGTGACTTTCGCCTCTGAAAGTCCAGCGAGCCCGCAGAGGTCCCTGGAGCACGCGGTAAGAACTGCAGCCCAGAAGCAGGTCCTAATACAGCTCTCAGCCCTGGGAAGATAGAATGGTTGCTGGGATTTCACACACAAAGTTTGTTTCTTGTGAGAGAGAGAGAGGGAGGGAGAGAGAGAGAGCGAGCGAGTGCATGCAGGAATGGGAGATAAAAATGACACCTGTCCCTGACTGGAAGCCAGCCTCTCTGCCTCTCTGCCACCATCCTCTCGATGCTGCCCTTTGACAGTTTGAGAGGACAGCAGGCCTGCTACTACCCAGCCGAGCCATCTTCATTCTATGTGGCCACTGGGTTTACAAGATTAATGGTAACATTTTAAAAATTCACACAGACCTGGAATCAGCACTAGAAAATACAGATTTAAATTAACAAGGAAAAAGCAGAATCCCATCAAAGGAAATAAATCGTGCTGGCAACTATTGTCACATAATAAAATGTATTCTAGAACTGAAAGGCTTTTATATGGAGCTGTCTGCAGCTTCGTGGCCATGTTAATTGAATAAGGTGCCTCAGACCGACTGAGGGGGAAATGAAATTCCCCTCAGCATCTATTTAGCTGTAGCCGTGGTCGGCAGAGTGTGTGATGCCGATCTGCCTGGTACAGAACAGCCAGTCCCTCCTACGACAGACGTGGTGGCCACCGGAAGTAGCAGCGTGTCCCAGCTGACAGTTCTGTGAGTGGGGCTCAGGGAGGAAAGCTTGGCCAAGCCCCTCAAGGACCCAGGGCAGTCCTGGTTACAGTTTTCCTGCAGTCGGACAGACTTTGGGATAAGAAGGCATCGCTGGAGTCCTGCGGCAGACGTGGTTGGCTTCTGATGGCTCCCTCCTCTCTCCTCCAGCATGGTGTCAGGACTGGGTCCACCGCCAACCTCAGGGGGCTATTCAACCAGAGTGCTGGGATGACTGAGCACAAGTCCATGTAAAAATCAGGATTTTAGGTCTTCCTCACCAGATGCTGTGGGGTTGTGCCCAGGGTACTGAGTGAGTAGTCTTCCAAAATATTTTAAAAGACTCCAAAACATTTCAGCACACAGTTGCAACTAGTCCCCTGTTGTTTAACATCTCATTTGATTTTGGGTTTTGGCTTTATAAGCAATGCTACAAAGAATCTACTTACTATTTATGTAAAAATGTCCATGGATCAGATATAGTTGCATTTTCCATACCATTAACCAGCCCAGTCCTGGGATGAGAAGGGGACAAGTGGGAAGGCTTCCTGGAAGATCCCCCAAATTATCTCTAATTACAGTTAGAATTGGATTCACTCATTCATTTAGCGAGCATTGAGTAACCTTATAGGACTGTCTCCAACACTTGTGAGTGCCAGCTACGTCATACACTGTCCTTGGCCCTGGGGATATGGGTGGAGGGGATCATGTTCTGGTGACACTGAAGCAAATCAGAAAGCTACATAAAGAAAGGCTGTGCAGAAGGCAAAGTGGGTGTCACAGAGAGTGGCTGGAGGTGGGTGTCTCCTCCAAAGGGGCATCAGGGCAGGTGTCTCCAAGTGATTGAGAAAGAGGAGCAAACTTCTGGAGGGATAGCAGAAAGAGTTTCAGGCAGTGGGAACAGTAAGTGCAAAGGCCCTGGGGCAAGAATGACAGCCAAGAGGATAAAAGGACAAAGCTTCAGCTGAAGTTGGCAGATGTGAGGGCAGGGAATATGGACAGGATGCCTTCAAAGAAGAGGGAGGGGTCCAACTGGAAGGACCCCGCAATCCATGGCACAGTTTGATCTTGCTCTAAGGCAGAAGAAGTCTCCAGTGGGTTTTGTAGCAGCCCTGCACTCAGGCCCTTGTGAGCTGGACTCTAGAATAATGCCAAGGCTGGTGGGAATGGGAAGAATCAAAATAAGAATGGAAGTTCGAGCGCGAGTCTGTGATCACCATGTTCCTGGTTCCATGCTGCTGGCTCTGCCTGCCTTGTGGCCAGGTGAGCGTCAGGCGATGGTGCAGCCCTGCCAGAGGCCACTCACTCCTGGGTGCTGCGCTGGGATTCGAACCCACACCCGGTGGCTGACCACTGTAGTTGTTGCAGCTTGCTGAGTAGCCATCTGGGTGGACAGCTGGAAGTGACAGCAGGGTTGAGTCCCAAGCATCATCGGCTCCACAAATGTCTTCGGGATGACCCCTGGATCCCTGGTGGAGGGGAACCTCTCTCTCCATGCCGGACAGACAAGGTGACACATCGGGGTAACTTTAAAATCAGAACAGTAGCAACCTCCAGAGGACACATGGACTGACCTCCCCTTGTATTCCCAGCTTTGTTATCAGCTTTGCCTCTGAGGGCCTCAGTTTCTTGCTGTGTTAAGTGAGAATTATTCCTACCTAGAAGGACTGTCAAGAGGATTAAGGCAGGTGCACCCACCTGACACACAGGACGAGTCTCGTGGCACCCTGAATGCAGCCGATCACAGATTCCTTCCTTCCTCCCTGCTGTCCCTTCCAGGCTGATCCAGCCCCAGAGCTTCCCGGGCCACCGCTGCTGCAGCAGTGGCCTCTCTGTCCTATTTAAGCAGAGGTGACCGGTCCCCTCAGCCCAAACTCTCCATTCTCAGTAATGGGAGGTCCTAGTGGGCCTGTCCACCCTCCCGTCCCCTCATCCTTGCTTCCTCTGTCCAGGGAGAGGAGGAAAGGAAAAGGCTGTTTGCAGAGTGAGGAGCTGTCTTGGGTGGGGCCCCATGCCGTCCTGGACCCTCTCCTGCCTCGGCCACTGGGGCTGGGGCTTTGGGTCACTTGATTTCAGTTCGGCAGATTCCTGGCGGGCAGCTACTCTGTGAGAGTCGGCCCTGCGACGCGAATCGTCTTCTGACTTCCTGTGGCCCCTGTCAGCTACGCATTGTGCGTTGTATACAAACAGAAACTTTTCTTCGCCCCCTTGTAAATTCCTGGTTGCTTCCACTGCTGGCTGCCACTGACTTCGCATGCCACACTGTTTCCCTCCGTGGCCGAGAGGGCTAGGGCCTGGGCGTTACACAGAGATCCCTGAGTCCGCCCTTGCAGAGACAGCACAGAGAAAGAAACAGTAGACTTAGCAGCAGCTCATGCTACAGAAAAACCCTAGGGCTTTAGTGAATAAAATTCACCCCTCGATTTGGTCAACAAATATTCAGTAACTGTCTCCTGTGTATGGCAGACATTGTCCCAGGAAAAAGGGTATAAAGTTGGTGAGATTTGGCCCTGCCCTTGAGGTTACAGTCAGGAGAGGGGACACTCGGGCATTCATTCGAGTCCGAGACAAGCCCAGGAGAGGTTCTACCAAAGAGCAGATGATGGGGTGGGGTCTGGAAGGATGCATAGGAGTGTGGAAAGAAGATGAGGAAGATTAGAGATTCTAGTAGGAGGGCCCAGCATTGATAAAGAGTCAGGCAGAGACATGAGAAAGTGAGGCCTCTTCAGAGATTCCCAAAGCTTTTGAGAAGCAGCAACAAGAGCCAGAGCCTGAGGAGGGGCTGGTGGGGGGGCTGGCTGGAACTGGGGATGTGGGTGTTGAGTCCCCACAGATGTGTGTCAGTGCGTGTCTGACCCCATGGCTGGGCTGGCCTGTTTCTCCCCGCTTTGCCCCCACCGCAGCACACAGGTGGCCCTGGGCCCGTGGGGAGGTCAGAGGCACCTTTTCAGGGCTTTTAAGGCTTAGAAATCTTAGCGTCTGGCAGCCCTAAAGCACAGTTCTTCCCAGCCTCAGGAGTTCCCTCGCTGGTTTGGTGGGGACCTGAGCAGTGCTCGCCATAGGCCAGTGTCAGGGCGTGAGCTGCTGTCGCTCACAAGGGCCCCGTGTGGGGTACATGCTCCACCATTGCCATCTTGAAATTCATCAGCGATTGAAAAGGCGCCCAGTGTTCTTGTTCTGCACCGGGCCCTGCACATCAAGCAGTCGCCCTGGAGCTGGCCCACAGGGCCACCACGAGGAGACTGCGTGCCTCTTGTACCACAGGGCCTGCCGCCTGGCCACACTCTGCAGGATCGCCTGTCATCATTCCAGTCTGCTCAGCTGCAACCACAGGCTATAATTCATTCCTCTGTTTGCTCAGCTCCATTGGCGGGATGCTGCGTCGGAGGCATTGATCGACGGCTCAGAACCCCTGCGGCAGTGCTGACCCTCGCAGGGTCCCCCCCAGCTGTCTGTAGTGCCACCTTGGAGCTTGTGAGACGTAGACATCTGGGCTGCTCCCCAGCAGCCAGTGGATCGGGCCAGCCTGTGTGTCTGTGTCATCAGGGCTTCCCTGGCAGCCAGTGCCATGAGTAGGGCAGCACTATGGTTTAGATCTAGAATGTTCCCCAAAGCCTCATGTGTTCGAGGTGGAGCTTTTGGAAGGTGACTGGATCTATCGATGAGTAGCCGAGTGTGCTATTAGGGGGTCGGGCCTGGTTGGGCATGGTTTACTGCCGATGTCAGCTGGAGAGGAGTATTCTTGTCCCCAGATCCTCCCTTCGCTCTCTGCCTCCTGGCTGCCCTGGGTTGAGCAGGGGTCCTCTGCCAGCCTTCCGCTATGCCAAGCCTTGGAGCCAGCTGACCGCGGACTAAACCATTAGCCAGAATAAACCTCTCCTCCTTCAAGTTGCAAGCATTGGGTAGTTTGTTCCAGCAACAGGAGAGTGACTGATACAGAGTTTGAGGACCTCTGTCCCAGGGATAAACCCAAACCTCCTCGCTGTGGCATTTGGTGTCTGTTCTGGTCTGACCCCAGCCCTGCTCTCTGGCTCCATTTCCCCTGTGCACGCTAAGTCTGCACCGCAGCACTGACTGTCCCGACTGCCTGGGAAGTTTCTGCCATCCCCTTTTCATCTGGGTGTCAGGACGCCCCTCCCCTCCTGAGGAACATGCCGTCCCTCCCTTCCGTGCTCTCCGCCACCCAGGTTTCCCTTTTCTCTTGGCACCTATCACGTTGCAAGGCGATTTGTCCTGCAGCCTAAGAGCTCCTGGGGAGCCACCGCTGTCTTCGTAGGCGGCATCAGTGACGCCCCGACACAGAGGCGACACATCTCCGTGCCTGGTGTCTGCTGGTTCCCCGCAGCCTGAGCACGTGGTCGGCGCTCTCCGAGCCTGCGCTTGGTGCCGCCTGCAGGCCTGCAGTGTGGTCTGGTCGTCCCTGCTCGCCTCCTCCCTGGGGGCTCCTGACCCCAAGGCTCAGTGCTGGCCCTGTGTGCACAGCCCTGCCTGAGCGCTTTCCTCCCCTGAGTCCTTAGACACAACAGCCATCCTAGAAGGCCGCACAATTGTCATGTGGAAAAGTTTCCTTGTGTCACAACTGCTCCCTCAGGTCTCTCCCATCTGGAAGTGACTCGGGGTGTCCAAAGCATAGATGGTGAGCTCTTGCAACCACCCACCCCAGAAGTTTGGGTCCTGAGTATTTTTCCTATTACTATAATTGTTATTTTCTCCATTCGCTGAAGGCAGCTGATGGCCACACCTAATGGATTCTTCACTGTGGACCAAATACACTCGGTGCTCATGATACACCTTCACGGCCAACTTCCAAGCTGTGGAAGATGGCATTTAGACCCATTGAAGGTGCTTTTCTGAGCACCTACTATGTGCTCTGCCCAAAGAGGGACACACAGACACTGCAGTTCAGAGCTCTGCTGTGCCGTCTGGTTTACAGAAGTCATTAGTCACTTGGGCTCACCTGCTGATAATGCCCAACACCTCCATTTCCCCAGCGCTTCCTGTGCTGTGACCCGCGGCAGACGTGGGAGCCACTGGATGGATAATGGAACAAGTCAAGGCTCGAGCTCGGAGCCCAGTGTTCGGTCCCATCGGTGCGCGTTGCCGAGGGGGTGGATTCTAGGTCCACACATGGGCGCATTAGGAGGCTTGGGAAACTCTCTCCTCTTCTTGGATTCCTCTCTAATGTGCAGAAAGGTGGCCGCTGATGTCTGGCCACTCCTGGATTCCTAGGAGGACCTGAGGCTGGTGGGGAAGGGAAGATGGAGGTCGGCCAGGAGCACTTCTGTCTGCTGCGTGCTGCAGTTTGGCTCTTGATGGGTTCGGGTGTTTTCCAAGCCTTGGGAGCTGCTCCTCGCCCCGTGTAACCACCTTTCTCTGTTGTCTCTTTCCCAGGCACATCTCTCTGACGCTCCCTGCCACCTTCCGAGGCAGGAACAGCACCCGAACAGACTACGAGTACCAGCACTCCAATTTGTATGCCATATCAGGTATGTGGGCCCTGCTGTAGCGCAGCCACTGGCTCCGTGTTGGGTGCCACCTCCCGCATGCCATCGCCTAGTGACCCCTGTCTGTCTCGCCTCCCTTTCTCCCTGTGGGAGGCCTGGTCCCGTCCCTGCAGAAACCAGGCCTTGCCTTTCCCTTGTGTCCCTCCAGATTTGGAGAAAGGCCAAATACATGGCATGATTTGAGACTAATGATGAAAAACAAGGTGTAGGTTTCACGGGCTCGAAGGGAGGTTTCCAGAGAATACTCACCACATCGTCCACCTGCCAGACCGGGCAGTTTCCCCTCGGCCAGGCCGGCTTGCCCTCCCGGGTCTGGGCCTGTCCTCGCCTCTCACTTCTCATAGCCAGGCTGCGGCCGGAGGGCACACTGTGGTCTCCCCTCACACGCCCGGAGTGAGTCTGTGGTTTCCGAACTCGGCCTTGAAATTGATAGTGTTACGTTGGCAGGAACTTCATCAGCACTTGTTTCCCTTTCACCTTCGCCCAGGGAGGGGAACGCTCACCGGCCTTATTACGGAACTGAGATTCATTAGGTGCCTGGCAGCGCGGGTGACTTGCTAAGAGCTGGGGAAGCCCACAAACTCGCCTCTGATTATCCTGGGCCGCCAGGCAGTGGTGTTTGTGTGCAAGGGGGAAGTGGCAAATCGGTGCCACTTACCAGCGCACACCCTTAATGGTGAGTGACATTCTGAACACGGGAACATGGCATTCATTCATGTACCATAATGAATCGGTTATTTAAAAGGTAATCTTTTTTCTAAAAATTGCAACTTCAGGTTACTAAATAGATGAAATAGAACAATGGCATAATTCTTGTCAGTATTAGTTTCTCTCGTTATGATCACTCCCTAATAGGTTTGGAAGTATAAGCAAAAGCCAGTTGTTCCATTTCTGGGTGACACTCCTGCTGGGAAGGGGGGAGCAAGGATGTGCTTAAGCCCCCATCCCTGGCTGCACTCCAGGAGCCAAGGGGAGAGGAAGCGTGTTTGTCTAAGAGAAGCTTCTCCAGGGAGAATTTCTTTTGTGCTGTGGCTATGTCAGCAGAGTCGACAGGGAGCATAACAAGTGTGGAAAGATGACCTATTTTGTAGAAAAGCTGACTATTTCCCCAGATGCTTAGTGGCAGTGTGGCGCGTAACAAGCCTGTGAAATCCAGTCGGGCGGCCCTGGTCAGAATACACACAAGGACAGCTCCGTCAAACAGGCCACTTTTCTCCTGCAGCTTGCGAATCTCTTTCCAGCACAGTGTTGGGCTACACCCACCGTCCCTGCAGTCTCTAATGGCTTTCCCAGCTGTGACGTTCCTGCAGTGAAGGGACCACAGCTGAAGAAATCTCTCGTCTGATGGGAATGTGGCTGTCTGCCTGTGGACCCCGCTTCCTCGCTCCGCAGCTTTGATGAGGTGTTGTCTGGGTTCATTTTGGCTGTTCGTTTAGTAATACCAAGGTAACAGCCTCAAGACACAGGGGAAGCTGCTCAGAAACTTCCTGTTACATTTATGTAAGTGGCAGTCAGTGGGGTTTTATCTTCCAGAAGTAGCTGAGGCCCCAGCCCACAGTGGCAGGCGGCTCAGGCTTCCTTGGCGGCTGCAGGCACCAAATTGCTCTGCCAGGGTCTGAGACTGTTCTGTTGTGTCGCTGCCAGAAATACCCCACAGGACCCGCCGGCTCCATAAGGCTTGCAGGCTCAGCACCGGGCAGCAAGGGCACGTCTGGGAAGCCTGCCCACCCTCCAGCCCCCGCTGGCAGCCTGCCTGTGTGTCATTCTGGTTAGGCAGGAGCAGAGACCACCCTCTCACCCCCACACGAACAGTACTTGGCACCAGGTGGTGTGGCGAAGTTAGGGTTTCCAAGGTTTATTCCAAAAACAGATAAGGCAGAGTGTGCTCCAGGATCCCAGCCCTGCCCGGGATCCACACCTTGAGAGCCGGAGTTCCACAGATAATATAATGAATTATCAGAGCAGTATTCTTCAGAACCAACCCTGGCACTTGTTCGATACACACTTCTTGCACTAAGCGTTCAGTGCAAATGCTAAAGACACCCAATTCCTGCTCACTTAGTCTGCAGTCCCTTCCTGAGGTGAATAGGTTTCAAAACAGTGTCATTAGAAATGTGAAAAGCTGCCCATATTCAGTGCATATGTGTGGTTATTTGCTTTCAACTGATAGCTCAGCACCATGCCGGTTAGTGGACCCTTTTCCTGGGCATTAGATGACAGCAGCTCGTCCCCGCCATGCCTGCAAAGGGAGAGCCACTGCACAGGGGTGCTGGTGGTGCTGGCGGGCACAACATGCATCTCTGTCTGGGCACACAGAGGTCCTCATGAAAGGGTTAGGGACGGCAGGAGGGCATTTAGCCCGGATCTCACTTGCCCAGGAATGCTCTGTGACACCCTTGGGGCAGGTGGTCAGCCTGATTTGCCACTTGAATGCGTCCAGTGTCTGGAGCTACCACCTCCAGCCAGCCCACGCTATTTCTGGGCTCTGTCTTCCTGTGTCTTCATATCTACCCACAATGTGTGGGGTACTCTGCATTCCACTGGGTGACGCTGCCAGCTGTTCTACACAGTCCAGCAGGTATTTCTTTCTTGCCCGTGGAAGCAGAGTAAGGAATTTTCACTGGCTCAGGCTAAAATCCTGACTGAGAAGCTGATACCCCTGCTGTGCCATTTTGTATCCTGATCAAAATGGCCACAAGGCAAACTTTGCTTCTTACACTTCCTCTTGTAGAGGTCTCATCTAGGAAATACTTACTGGTGTACAAAAAGCTTTGTCCACAGGATGAGCCCTGTTGCTTTTTCAAAATAATACTTCAAAACAGAGGTGGAGGTGGATATATCTTAATGCCCAAAACAAAGGCACATAGTGGTTAAATTATGAAATATCCATCCAGTGGCCTTGATTTTTCAGCTATCCAAAAAAAAAAAAAAGACGATAGAAAGATGTGTAAGAATATTGTTAAGTAGGGAAAAAAACAGCTGACAAGAATGTTCAATGTGATCTGTTTTAAAATATATATAGTCAAGTCTGAAAAGCTCCACACCAAGGTATCTACAGTGGTTCCCCCTGGATTTGCCAACCCTCTTTTCCTCTTTGGCTTCCTTGCCATTTCTCATTTTTCTATAATAGCATGTGTTGCTTTTGTAATAAGAAAAATACAGCCCTAGAGTTAATGTGGCATGTTCTTGGTAAACCCCGCTGCCCCTAATGATCACCCATGCCTGGCTCATAATATGCTTCCGAATTTTACTGGAAATCACTTCTAGACCACAGATCCATCATTTTCTTATTGTCCTTTCCTGAGAATATAATTTTTTTCCTGCCCCTCAGTCGCTTGAATCCTTGTTCACTCCAGTTGCTCCATGATCCTCAACAGTCGAAGCTTCCTCTTATATTCTGCTGGCCCTGCAAACCTGGTTGTCCCCCAGCCTCGCTTGCTCGGCCAGGCCCCTTACTGTTACTCTTCTCGTCGGGGTTTGAATGGTCTTCCTAGAGCAGCCCACTGCCAGATCCCACCCACAGCCTGTGCTATTACCTACGAGTGGAGGGGGGTGTTGATATTTTTGAATCATTGAAAAAAAAAAATAATGCCATATGAAAATGACAAGAGTCCAAATAAAATTTTATTGGATCCCAGCCACACCTATTCCTCTGCAAATTGTCGTAGCTGCCCTCACACCACAAGAGCAGAGTTTTGTTGGCAGCAGACACTGCAGCCCACGAAGCCTGAAATCCTCACTGCCTGGCCCACCCTGGGCCTCCGCCGTCGACCCCAGCGGCGGGTCCTGCTCTTACTTTAGGTGTGCAGGGGCTCCTGCCTGCCGGGCCGGCGCTTTTCCACGCTGCCCTTCCCAGCCGAGCCGAATGTGCCTCTGAGATCTTGGGGGCTGTTCTCAGCCTGTGTGGATGTCTGTAGATTGCACCCAGACTGCCCCAGAGTGTCATCCTCAGGACTCTTCCTGGCTGGTTGTTTTCTTTTTATCTTTCCTGAAATGTCTATTTTGTCCCAGATAGTTTTTTCTTTCTTTTTTTTTTTCCTAAGAATTCTTGCTTACGTATCTGACTACCCATTAACTTCTGTTTCACCTGACCCAGAGGATTCAAGGTAGCCCCCCCAAAATACATATAAAAAAATGAAATAGAAGCAAGAAAATAGTCATGAGTGAAAAGTAGGATAGAAAAGTAGGGGCAGCTATGTGCAGGGGTCTCTGTATTGGTTCTGCATCGGAAGAAGCTAACTGTTCTTCTCTGTGATCCTAGAGAAATGGTGTGAACGGTATGACGTTCCAGCGGTAATGACTGAGTTTGATAAGCACAGTCTGTGCCTGTCAGGTAGTGTCTACTCACGGTCAAAGTGACCCTGAACTGTTGGAAGGTCGGGTCACCTGCATGCCGGGGCCTGGAGACCTCCGGGACCTCGGGAAGGGCGGACTCCTCAGCCTCCTGCCCACACTGGCCACATTGGTACCCGAGGCTTCCAGAGAGACAGCACAGCGGGGTGGTGGGCAGTGTTGCATTTTCTAGCGTAGGGATGTTTCTTTCAGCCCTACAGCAGGTTTCGCCTCATGGAAGCATGTGGGAAGCTGTGCTTGCTGCTCTTCTGCCGGGGCTGTTGTGTTTCATTGTTTTTGAGACAGTGTTTCACCATACAGTTTAGCTCGTCCTTGAACTCACCATGTAGCCCAGGCCGGCCACGCCCGGTATTGCTGCTATTATAAGCTGATCTCTGTCTTGAAGTACAGAGAATATTTTTACCAAAGAAAACTTCCCTCTCTTTTGAAAAAAAAACTGACATAGAATGAAGCACATACATATCAAAGCTGGCATGTAAGGAAACCAGTACCTCAGTGACTCAGAGTTCAGGGGGCCGCTGGTGCAGAAACGCCCTGAAGCCTCCAGTGCCAGGAGCCTGAGGCCTGAGTGCTTTCCCTCAGCACCTGGGCAGGGCGCTAGCCTCTCCGCTTGCCCGTCAGCATCACGGTGACCATTTAAAGCAGTGAAGAAGTGTACAGCTGTTCCAGGATGAAAGCCACAACCACAGCCTGGATCTGGCCTGGCCCACTGAGCCATGTGCATCAAAATATATGATGAATATTTAATCTTTACAATTATTACAGTAATGGACACATTGCCGTTAATCCCAAATTTACTTCCCCTCTCCTGGAACACACTTATCCTGTTACTCTTGCAACTTTCTGAAGCAATTCTGGAAGTCTTCTTTTACATCTTTATAAGGGGTGATCAGATATACGGTGACTGCTGCTGCCCTGTGCCATCCAACAGAAAGGCAGCTCGTAAAATCTTGACAGTGTGTCCTCATCCACCTTATTCACTGGATCTGGCACCAGGCGACTTCTGGCTTTTCCCCAAAGTCAAAATGACCATGAAAGGTAAGCATTTTGGGTTGATTCAGGACTTCAAGGCAACCATGACAGCACAACTAATGACACAAAAGAGGACTTACAGAACTGCTCCCGAAGGTGGGGTGGGTGTGTGTGAAGTGAGAGGGACTTTTGAGATTAATGGCAATATGTCTTTTACTGTCAGAATTTTTTTTTAATTTGACATTCACTGTATGCTTTGATCACACCTGGTATTGGCCACCCTGACTTTGGCTTTTCTCCACCCAGTCTTTTTGTTTTTTTTCCCAGCTTTCTCTTTGATTGCTAGAAAAGCCAGCTTACTGCCCTCAGTGGCTATCCCCTCTTAAACACCAGCCCCTTTCAGGAAGTCCAACGCCAGGAAGGATGCAGGTACGGTCAAGTGAGGCCTGTCTGCTCGGTACAGACAGGAAGAGCATATACTGAGAGACGGGGCCGTGGACAAGCCGTGTTAACTCTGACGTCGGACTGGGAAGGCGCGAAGCAATTAAAAATAATTAATGATTTCTGAGTATCAGCCTCCTCCATGCAGTTTTAATCTAGTCCTCATTTAAATTGGAAGATGGACATTTAATTATCAGTATTATGAAATTCATGATTTATACATTTCATCCGATTGGGTAAAATTTCTGCCACCAGCTCTTCATCTTATGATGAAAAAAGTCTGTGTATCTTACAGTGTGATCATTTAAAAACTCACCCACCACATATCAAACAATCCCAAACGCATTTTCCCTTAATTCGTAGTATGCACATCACTTCTGTCCCTTGGCTGGGATAAAATAAACCTAAAGGAGGGTGAAAATAAACTTAATACCTTGGTGATCATGAAGCACAGCAGGGTTGGAAAATGAGGGCTCAGAGACTCACACAGCAGGGTGTGAGAGCAGTGGCCGCTTGGCGTGAATGCTGATGGTCTCAAGCTGCAGAATCTGCACTGCGTGCGTGTGTGCGTGCCTGGCTCTCCACTTCCCGTGGAACTGGGCATCAGCTCACGCGTGGGTCGAGTGTGAGCGATATGCACCGATGAGGGGGTAACTCTGCCTCCTGGTAGGAGCACCGTCAGCTGCCTCTGTGTTTGCGGTGCCCTGCGCCTTTGTCTCTGGAGGGCCTGTTCTCGTGGTCTGATGGGGCGCTGTGTTTCTGCCCTCTGCTTCCCTTTATCCTCAGCTGGGGCATTTTAGAGCCACCTAGGGCAGTTTGGAGAGGTGGTAGGTGACTGCCTGGGAGGTGGCGAGGGTCCCAGCAAGCAACCTCGGTTTGGCACGGCCGCAGATAGTAGCATATGGGAAAAATTCCTGAATGTGGTGAAAAATGTTTCTAATGATGGTGCTCAAATCAAGTAGGAAATAAGTCATTGTGGAGGCATATAAATTTTTATCATCACCTGTAACAGCCGTTGCTTCCCTTGTCTATCCATCTCCTCTGGCCCTGACTGACAACAAAATCAAGTATAAAGAAAAATATAATAAGCAAAAGAAGAAATGAATGGGAGCGGACGGGGAATTGATCGCACAGCGTATTTGTATATCCTGATGTAAAAGGTGCAGTTGACAGGTGGCCAGGTTTGCTCTGTACACAACCATGTGTGTGCTGTCAGGCGCACGCACGCTGCCTTGTTTCGATTGATGAATTGCCTGCTTTCTTGATTAAACCTTCCGTCACTTAAGAAACAAAAAGCCTGTGTTTAGATGGCAGAGTGGGACATGTCAAAAAAATCTGTCTCCTTTACCTTTGTGCAGATGTTGGGCACAGACTGTAACATGTATTATTAAAATGAATGTGGCATTTACTGTGCATTATTCCTTTCCTGGGAGAAAGGACTGTAAATTATATGCTAATAATAAGCTTTAACCCTTTCGAAATGCAAAAGATTTAAGAGTGCAAATATTCATGTAGGCCCGGCTAATTGGATGTGCTTTTCTACACCCACCGTGGTGGCTGTGTCACTGAAGTTAATGAACAGCGCGCATGGCAGACGTGCTGGGCACTCGGGAGCCCTCGCCTCCGGGAGGCTCGCTGCTATGAGTGCCGAGACCAGGATTTCACAGAGAAACTCCGGCCCCCTGACTCCGGAAGAGCCCACAGCCACAGCAAGTCTTCTAGAGCTAGCGTCAGGGTGGCCTTGCTATTCTCCTATGTTCCCACTCTGGGGTGGGGCTTCAGTGGCTAAGCTGGGCCTCCCAAGTGTCAGGCTCTGTGCCCAGCACTCCTGGGCTCTCCTCCTGGACAAGGCTTCTTGAGTCACAGTCCAGTTGCCCATGTAGCAGACACCTCTTTCTGGAGCACAGCTTGAGCCCGTCTGCTCCCCAGATCAAACCTTTCCACCCCCCCCACCCCTGTCCTCCACCAGTTTCATCCGTCCAGACCTCACCTGCCTGGTGTCAGCTGCCACCTGTGACCTCTCCACTGTGCTGCACCAGCCCAGGTTGCTCCCTGTGTCCTCCCTGCTTTGTCTCTATGTGTCTGCACTGGCCACCCCAGCAGCTCGAATGCTGCCTCCTCCTGCCTGTCCCAAGCTGCTCTTCCGTGAAGCCTTTTTGATTGCGCTCCAGCTGGTACTTTCTTCCTGGTTCACACCTCGCTGCTTTGTGCTGGGGAGATTTCACCTGGAGCTCCTAGAGCAAGTGGAGACCATGTTTAAGGCTGGAGGCAGCCTCTATCCTTTCTAGTTGAAGAGGATGCAAATAAACAAAAGCAAACCAAGAGCAGGTTGGTTCATTCTTCCATTCATCTCTAGACATCGAGAGCTGCCATGTGCAGACCCCGTGCTCCTGAAAGCAACAGAAAGCCTGTGACCAGAGGGGTGTTCGGACTCAGAAGCACAGGTCCAGAATCTTGACTGTGACCCATACAGACCATTGCACAGAGCTGCTGTGAACAGACGCCCAGGCTGTGCACTGCACAATGTATGTGACCAGTAGTTCCTGGAACCCTGCCTTATGCTGCCTCGGGCAAGCCCCTCAGTGCTAGTTATTCATGCCTATAAGAGAATATAGTACCTGGTGCTCCTTCCCCTAGATTGTTGTGAGGATCCAGGGAAGGGAAGCACGCTGTGACCTCCAGGAATTACTGTGGAGTGCCACTTCCCCCCTCTTCACCCACCCTGCGGGGGCAGGACCCATATGGGCGCCCAGAGATTGCTTGACAGTTGTCACTCAGGATATGCTAGCCTGGGCCCAGAATGGTCTTCATCTTAGCTTGTGCTTTCTTACAAAATTGTGATGTATAAGATGACTTCTCTGAGCACACAGGGAAAATTCCGTCCTCAATCCAGAGAAGCTGCTAGTAAAAGGCTGTCTGACCCGGCTCGGGGTGGCGCCCCTGGAAGCCAAGACATTCTGTCACGCACCATCACTTAGAAGTGGGCAAGCAGCCCGAGAGCCCTTCTCGGGGAGGTGACAGAATGATGGCTGGGGGTGGGAAGAAGAGCAGCGCTTGGCTTCTGTAAAATCCTCTCACTGGCCTTGGTGTTTTGGAGGAAAAGCGCCTGGGGGCCAGCTCTCATTGCTGCTCTCCCCGTGCCCCATGGGAAGGGAAAGTGAAGACTTTTTCTAGTTTCGTCATCATGAAAAATAAAAATATTATTAGGTGACAGATACTTCAGTGCTCTTAAAAAGGTGGCCACCCTCCCAGCGTATGTTCCTTCTCTGGTTTTTAGGCATGGCAGGTGGAGGTGGCTTTCTTTGCACGGGCTGCATCCCCTCTTAAGCTCAGGGATGAGGAGGTGGAGGGGCCTGGGATGGCCCTGGCTGGGGTCAGGCCCTGTTTCCCCCACCAAGAAGCCGAGTGACGGCAGGCGCAGCACTCAGCCCATCTGGGTCTAAATACATGTCTCTCAGCACCGGCACCTGCAGCCCCATCAGTCATTTCAACATGACAGTGTTCGGCTAATAGTGATCCGAAGCCACCGTGTGCGGGGTTGCCTGGTGTCTAAGGGGACAAGGTAGCACTCACCTCCTGGGCTGCAGGTTTGTGAGAAGGAGCCAGGTGTGTCTTGCAGCCTGAGATAGCCCAGGTGTGGCCTGCAGAGGTGCAGTCACAGCCCCAAGACGTCACAGACCTTGTGTCCTAATCCTGTCTTGACCGTCAAATTCCTGAACCCAGGAGCAGTTAGAGAAAGCCCAGCCCTTTGACGTCTTTCTCCCTGTGTGTGTATATTTTTCGTCTAGTTTTTCCGCAGAAATATGCTGCCATTCCCTGCTCCTCGTTTCCTTCCTGGTAGCTGGCGTGACTGTAGACCTGACGGAGACATGCTGGAGACCATGGAGCTCTTCAGCCGCTCTTAGCACCTCCTTGGAGGTTGGCTCCAGAGGGAAGCGAGTAGTTTGGTTTATAGACCCTCCTGCCTTAGGGGCAGCTTGTATCAGTTAGCCTTTTCTGTCTCTCTCTCTGTCTCTGTCTCTCTCACAATAATAAACTATCAGCTGAGAGGGGAAAATTATATAATTAAGGCAGCTTCTTTCATTTAAACACATTTAGGGAGCTGAAGTTATTTTTGCTTTATTAAAATGGATTAAACTAATTGAATTAATTTATTTTATAATACCCAACCTTCCTCCAGTACTTGCCACATTCAAGACTCTGAAACACGCCTTCTGTGCATCTTGTCACTGACTTTCAACACCTTCTCACCAAGAGAGATCATGACTTAGTTACACCACCGAGCTGAGATTCAAGTACAGGTCCTGACTCCAGACCCTGAGCTCCAAACCCCTGAGCCGAGGCGCTTTCTCAGTCCTGGTTGCGCATAAACACTTCCTTCCCCTTGTCAGATTGGAAGCTGAAGACCATACCGACCCCTGGAACAGGCCGTGTGAGGACCAGCTTGCCCTCTTGGGTCTCAGCATTGTTTAAAATCTCAGATGGCTCCTGGACCACTGTCTCTGGACCCTCCTCGGAGTGAGGTCTGGGACACTTGGCTGATGATGGTGATCCCCAAGTCCCAAAGGCATCATGAATGATGGGTGCGGCTCCTGGGGGCAAGGAGCACAACCGTCTTGAGCCTGTAGTTCTCCATCTGCAAAGTGGGGGTGACGGCGATCTGCGCTAAGGGTTAGAGCCAAGTGCAGGACAGAGCGTGCTGTGTGTGGAGCTACGACTCCTCCACAACCCCTCCCTCAGATCCTTCCCGACCAGGAAAGGGTAACCAGCTATGATGGTGGGCGGCCCAAGCCTACCGTGTCACTAGCTGGGACCAAACCCCCAGTGCTTCCCTCCCCTGCCCTCGCTCTCCAGAACTGAGTTCCTGTACCCTGCCTGCCCAGGGAGGGATCCCATTTGAACTGTCAGTCACCTTAGTGCCACCCAACACCTTCCCTGCTTTGAAACTTCATTCTCTGGATCCGACCTTTTAAGAGCTGGCCTCAGCCAAAACCAAGCCCGAGGACCCCAAGAGTGCCCCACAGCTCCCCAGAAAAGCCCCGTCTTCCCCTCCTGCCTGCTAAGTCACCTTGTTCTCCAGCTGCTGGGTGGCTCACTGAGTTTCGATGGTAACATAGGGCGTCTGATTCCCGGTGGGCGTGTTGAAATTCTGGCTTACTGCTCAATGGCAGGTGAAGATGTGGGTGTTGGCAGGATTTGAGGATAGCTGTAGGAGCTTTGGTGATAAGATCAAAAGTTAGCCCGGCTGTCACAGACTCTTGAGTGCCCTCCCATCTGTGTCAGAGCAAAAGCGCTTAACTGCTGACAGCAGGACAAAGGAGACTGATACGTTTTAGAACAACGAACCCCCTTTCCCGTGTGGACAGAATACCTGAGCCCATCCCTGTCACCCATTTGGTTGGTTGTGTCCTGAATACTGAGTGCTTTTCTATGTCTTTTTATTAATGGTCAGTAATGATCCCAAACCTGTTTATGTTTGGAAAAAACAAAAAAAACCAAAAACAAACGCTTCAGTTCTCCAGTCTGGAATTCAGATGAAATTATTTATCACATATCCAGAGAAGGAAGCTCCTCACACCTCAGATTTGTCTTACAGTTGTCTCTAAGACAATGACTGATGCAGAACCCCCATCCAAGGTGAGATCCTTTGTTAGAGAGGGGCTGCTCATGCCTGACTTGTTTTACAGCATGAGCGATCTCATGATCCGCTGGCAAGGCAACATCCATTATTTTGAGTGAGAGAGTAAAGCTTGCCTCGTTGGCCCTAAGCATTGCTTCTGGTGACACACTTAGGAGTCCTTAATCGCTTGCCACCTAGAGGCCATAAACACACCGTCTTTATGTCCCTCGCCTTGTGTGTTTACCTGAAATATGCCCTGTGCCGGCAAAATGCCCGTTTCACTCCTGTTCGAAGGTCCTTTGGTGCATGAATTACATGACACCCATGTACACTTATTCTGCCAGAGGTGATTGTGCCTTCCGTGGGCCCAAGGCGGGCAGCTTCTTTAGCTGGTGAGCCTCTTGGCTATTTATGCTTCCTGTAAAACTCTGGCCACGTGCTGGGGCTCCCAGTTCTGAGGAAGGAGTCCCTTATTAATAAGTAACATCTTGTTCAGTGCTTGGCTTCGCAGCCAGAGTTCAGGGTCTCTCTGGGAGGATATGTGTTGAACGCCCAACTCAGGGCCTGGCATGCAGGAGGCTTGCAATATTTGCAGGTCAACTGATTCTGGAGAGGAGCCGGTCTTGGAACCAGGCTGCCCCTTTGTATCCAGCTGCATGACTTCAGACGGTTTATATAACATTTAGAATGTTTTCTCTTTTGTAATTCTGAATGACATTTTTCCCTTCTGACTTTCGAGATCAGATATGATGTACGTGAAATGCCTGGTGCCGAATGGGCACTTCAGAAACGGTAGCCACCATGACTATCATAAATACTGGCATCCCAGCACTAGGCTTCTGGTACCTGCAGGAGGCGCTGGCCTCTCTACCTGCACCATGACTCTCACAGGTGGAGTCTAGGGCAGCCAGCCCCCGGCTCAGCAGCTGCCAGCAAGGACCTCACCTGGAGGGACCAGCACAGGCTGGGGACCTTCTGGAACAATGTAAAGCAAACCCTCTCTCCTACCTCAGAAATCGGTAATTGCTTGAGATGTTAGTTACTACCTGGCAAAACAGTTTTAAAGAGGACTTCTCATTTTTTTAATCAGCCTCAATTTTCCGTTTCCCTTTTTCTCAGATCATCTCTGATTTGAGGAAGGATCATGTCTGTGTTCCACCCTCCCAGTGGTTTTTCTTCTTTCTCCTTCGCCCTTTGCCCTGATCTCTTAGGTTTGTGGCTCTTCCTTCCCAACCACTCCCCTCCCTAGACCCTTTAGCAAAATAACAAGGACACTAATAATAAGAGTTCCCTTTCCTTGCCCCAGAGTCACACAGCGAGCACAGCGCGGCACAGGCCCTGTCCCGCGCCGGGGCGCTCTCAGCCCCCTGCACCCCTTCAGCTCCCCCTGCACCCCGCACACTGCGGGCAGTCGCCTTCCACGCGTCTTTCCTCAGGGTTTGGGAGAGCAGACTAAACAACTTTCCTAGCTGTCCCGTCTTATGGGAGGTCACCGCCACTGCAAAATGCAAGGCTGTCGCTGCCGACGGATTGCTCATTTCTTCAGGCTACTTTTTTTTTTTTTTTAAGATATTGTACCTTTTATTTGGATTTAATGAGGACAGACATTTTAATCAGAGGTTAGTCATTTATTTTTGCAAACTATTGTTTTGATTCATCATTTTTGCAGGTAATTAAATGGTTCAGTTGGCATACTGTGTCTACTTTATTAAAACAGGTAATTTTGGGGGGAAAAGAGATGCTATTTTTTGGATCACCGCACAAGAATTGCTTTTATCGTCATCTCTGAGCATAGATCCTGGTGGTTTTGCAGAAAGCTGCCCGGTCTGGCGTTTGGTGGTCTTTCTGGCCTGCTGGCCTTTCCGGCCCTTTCTTGATCAGAGCACCGGCCACTCTGCCCTTTGAAACACCAGCTGCAGAGTAAATTCCGCACAGTTACCTTTTGGAAAGATTCAGGTTTTAATTGGCTTGGGGGAAAGAGCCTACACATTGTGAACTTTGAGGCACAGCAGTTCTTATGCTAAAAACAGATTAATTGTAGCCCTCATGGTGGGTGGAGTTTAAAAGTCAATTACTGCTTGTCCTATTATAATTTACACACCTAGGATTTGAAAAAGTCTGTCACTTAGTATAAAAATGAAAAGGTTACATGTACCAGTTGGAGCACACCTATGACTTCCCATTTGTAAATGCTTTCTGCTCCATGTATTTGTGTGTATGCAACTTGTAGCTGCAGAGCTGCACTGTAACTACATCTGCAGCAAGATTCCTTGCCGAGAGTAACCTTTAAGATTCGGTCCTTTAAATCCATAATGGCTTGGGAAACAGCCCTTTGTGTGGCAGCTGGGTCCACTTGTAGGCACAGGCCGGGTGCCTGCGGAGCTTAAGGCGCCCTGCACTCTGCGCTCGAGGGTCCTGAGCTAGCGCGGGAATGGCCCTTCGGGGGTCAATTTTTTTACAAACAAATTGCTCGCGATGTTTGCTTTCTTTGATTTTTTCCATGTTTGTGGCCCGAATCAGTTAATTCACTCGTTAAAAGGATTTATTTTGGATGGACCAATTAAAACTTTGGAGGCTAATTTTTTGCTGAGCAGTGCAGACCTCTGAAAGCAGGATTTATGACACGGCTCCTGCCCTTTTCCACAGAGAGCTGTCTTGGAGTACTGTAACCTCAGTGCTCGGAGAAGTACAAACCTGCTGTTCTTTGTCCTCTGGCTCAGGGTGAAGCTGCCGAAGCTTCCCATTGTTTTTAGGTGAACTGCGAGTCTGAGAAGTCTGACCCAGCCCGGGAGCGGCACGCTGTATTTGTTTGCTTGAGGAAACCCTATAGTTTAATTTTTTTTAATAGGAAGCTGCTGTGTAGTTTGGATATTTAAACAGTTATTAACCGAATGACAATTAACAGATTGCATAGACAGATTTTCTTTTGAAAACCTCTGAAATTGAGTACAGTTTGCAAAACTATCACGGCATAGTAATGACAATGAATTTTGATTTCCCGGAACTGATATTAGACTCCTTATTAAACTATGTGCATCTGCTTTTAATTTACTCCAAATAATTGGAAAATGCAATGAAGCTTTCCAATTAAAGCACGGCTTTATGCTGTTTAATAATACCCCCATAATATTATAGCTTATGAAGTGACAGGTGAGTTGGTGTATGAATAAAACATAAAGGCAGCAATAAGGGACAGAAAACCGGAGACAGTTGTGGGGATTTTAAATGCTGGATGTAATTTGCATATATTAATCTCTTCTTTTCAGCCTTATCAGGCGTTCTTCAGTATTTGAAGTTAAAATAGCGTTGACAGGCGGGAGTACGCTTAGTTTTTTCAAGGATTTATTACTTGTATAATTTCTGATCTTTAATAAGCAGATATGACTGATCCTCATAGTTCTATAGAAATCGGTTAATTGTTCCAGATGGCGTGTACTGATTATGCAAAATTACTTTTCACACCATTTTTTTTGTGATGGAGTTTGGAGTAAAATTAAATTTTTTATAGCCTTCTTATCATGCTGTTTTACAGTGGTTTTTCCACAGAAGTTGAATTTAATCTTCTATATTACATTGACCAGCACAGTTATTCTAATGTAGCATTTTGTGATTTGACAAAGAATAATAGAACACATTGCTCATTGTTCATTACTGTGTCCCTAATAAAAAGGAGCTCCTGTGTATAGAACATGGCTGTTATTTATGAAGAATGCCTAATTCATACAGTTAAAAACGCAAAATGGTATTATGAAGTAGTTCCTTTTGGGGAGAGAATATCTGGAAAGAGCAAATGGAAATAGGCTTGTTGCTACCCATTTTACATGCTAAGGGAGGAGTCTTCTTTTAATGACCAGTGTGTTTAAATTGTGTTACTTTCTTCTTCTTTGAAGGAGGAAAAAAAAATAGATAATCTCATTCTATTAAGAGAGGTGTCACGGATCAACTCCTCTTGATTTACATAATCCCAGAAGTCTTTCATAATTGAATAGCTTGTATAAAAGATGGTTACACTTTGGTATAAAGTATGGGGGTGCGGTCTGAAAAACCTTCCATGACAATTTCCCTCTCCCATCTTCCAGAGTACTGATTTGTTGCCAGGCACCTGTGCTGGTGTCAGGCCAAGTGCAGGTGGCACGTGCTCCCCAGAGACATTCCCACAGGCTGGTCCCAGGCCAGCCTCGGGGAGCGCCCTTCCGTCCTGCTCGGCAGGCTCCACAGCTCACCCAGAGCAGACCCGCGGCCGACGCAGGACAGCAGTGTGGTGGGTGTGGGCAGAGTTTTCTCCTCATCAGAACGCCCTTTCGAGTAGGGCCGGGTGTGTAGCTCAGTCGTAGCACCCTTGCCTAACATGACAAGGCCCTGGGTTCAATCCCCAGCACTGCAAAGCAAACAAAACCAAAATCTCATGTAAGTAGTATATGGTTTTAAATATATAGTAGATAAGTATGTAGAAAAATACTCTATGCATCTAGTCTGAAGTTTGACTTGTTTCAAAAGAACACCCTTGTCTGAAGTCTTGTCGAGACTCTTGGAGACACAGCTGACGGGTCCCTGCTTTGTGGAGAGCAGAGCCCCACACGCAGACTTGCAAATGCCGCTCGGCAGCCCAGCACCCGGCTCTTGGGCGTTTGCGTCCGCGCCCCAGCAGTTCTGCAGACCTGGAGAATGCTTCCTT
Organism: Hystrix cristata; assembly: GCA_004026905.1. Taxonomy (NCBI): domain Eukaryota; kingdom Metazoa; phylum Chordata; class Mammalia; order Rodentia; family Hystricidae; genus Hystrix; species Hystrix cristata. The sequence goes on along the minus strand of PVJO010001376.1, from coordinate 85,946 downwards.
GTTTGAGCAGACTTGAGGAGGATTTGGATCTGTTTAAGGAGTCCAAATCCCCTTCCCCCAGGGGAATCAAACTTTTTTTTTTAATATCCTTCCACCAGCAACACTTATTGCTCTTCACACAGGGGACCCCGGTGTGGAAACAGGACTTCATTGATGTCTCCGTGGCAGGCTGTGGGGAAACAAAGACAAACAGAAGGTCTCGGACCTCGCAGCTCGAAGGGTCTGTCTGGGTCTGCTGGGGGTGGGGCTGCTGGGGACAGGGCCAGAGGCACGCTCTGGGATTACATCAGGTGCGCTGATGTTAACGCTGTGTCCACATCAGACACATTGTACATGGTCTGTTGTGCTGTATTCTGTCTTCATAATATTTTTGGTTAAATTCTACTTTCTGTCTGGTCAGATCTTGCAAGAGGTTTGATAGTAAGGTGAAATCTATTTGGCTATGCATAGTGCCGGAATGACTGATTAAACCACGCATAAGAAATGTGATTCAGAGCCCAGGGCACTTTGATCAGGCAGTGCCGGTGGAATTCTGTTTCCACCTCCCCCCAGAGCCCTTCCAAAAGCTCGAGACCTTTCACATATACTCTTTTGTAAACTCCAAATGCATTTTTGTGAAAATGAAAATTATATGAAAAAGAGAATGCATAAATCAGACATGATTAAAAATATTTGTTCTAATGCAGTAATAATTTGGTAGTAATGCTTTCATCAGGATAGCTTAAGGCTACATTAAGTGGACAGACTTTATATGGATTCTCTAATTTTAATCTTCAAATGCTATCTAATGTCTCATTAAGACTTGCATATAATGTATCTTAAGTACAGTCATTAAATATAGTTTAGGGAGATTTATGTTCAGATATTGCTTAAAGATGTTTTAATAGGCCCATTTACTCTGATGATATTAATGAGCTCTTAATCCAGACGAAGCTTCTCAAACTAGTGGTAAAGACTCCCAGCCCCAACACAACAACTCGGAATCAGCGCCTTGTTTGAACAAGTGCCCCGTTAGTCCTGCGACACCCCAGTGTCAGTGTGAGCCCCCACGTGGAGGCTGGAGTTCCAGAAAGGGGCCCCTCGCGGTCTGAGCTGGGTGCTGACCACCAGCCCAAGAACCATCTCTTCCCTCTGCTACGCTGGGGGTGGGGCTGCTGGGACACGTGCTAACCTGGCCAGGCCTCGGTCTCCAAGGTCAATTGAGAGGCATTGACACTGCCAGCGGTGTCACCGGGGCACGCCTCGGGTTAAGGAGGCCGCTTCTGTGCTCCTCCTGGAAGCATCTGCCAGGTGAGGAGCGTGCAGCCTGGCATCCATATGTGAACAGCTTTGCCCCGCCGTGAGCGTGCTGTAAAAGGTCACATGGGTGTGCTTTCCTTGCTCAGGCATTCGGCACGGCTGAGATATGCGTAATGAAGTGGTCCTGCTAATTCAGAATCCCGGGCCCCGCTTTCGAACACCTAGCAAGAAGTTTCTGGGTTGGTGTTTCCCTTTCTTCCAGAGAAATACAGAGAGAGGCATATTTTTTTGCTTTTGTTTCAATTATTTTAAGGAAGGGGGAAAAGAACCTATGAGTTCAGAGACTTTTCTAATTACTAAATTGGTTTGTTATAAAAAGATAATAGCAAATTTCTTCTTTTCATAATTGGACATTTCTTCCCTGCGGGCTGATGCGCGCACAGCTCGTGCATGCACAATAAGTTGTGCTTTTGAAAAGCCATAACTAGCTAATAACAGCTACAGTGTCATCAGAAAGTAATGGTGTGCTGATTAGCATAATTAATGACAAATGGTGGTGCGGAATTGGTGGATTGGTTTAGCGGATGATGAATGCAGCGAGGCCCGGGCTGGGGCCTGCCAACTAGGCCTCACTGGCTGTCAGCCCTTCTGTTCTCGCCGAGGCAGCCCTCATTAGTCACGATGGGAGGTGCCAGTTTGTGTTCTGTTTGGAGCACAGAAAACTTAATAATCTGAGCAAATGTGGCTTTCCCTTTCCCCTCCGTATTTACTCACAAAAATCTCTTCTCTCCCATCCCCACTGTGGCCCGAACATTTAGAGACAGCTCTTTTGGGATCCCTCCTGATTATCTGACAGAGACCAGTGGATCTCCATGCTTTCCCGTGACCACAGAAGAGTCCTTCCCAGTAGGAGGACTCTGACTCTGTTTATCTGTGTATTTAGAAGGGGAAAAGCGGTGAACTCAGTAAGCTATACATTCTGGCCTGAAAGAAGACTAGCACATTTATCTTTGACTTGATTAATCAGACCTAATTTGCATTCGCAAATGAGACTGATAAAAATGGATTTACCTTTTAACCTTTAGAGGAGGGAAAAGTATTTCTCTGCAAGATTTCTGGGGCTACTGCTCCTTAACCGATAAGAAGCAACCCCTTTATCAATAAAGATGAAAATCCTTAATTTGCATTAGTGAATGAGACTAATTATTATATAGTTAATTAGCATCTGGAAATGAGGATTATCTTAATTACAAAGCACAATTTCCCTAATAGCTACAAAACTGTAAGTTTGATCCGTGTGGAAATTGGTAACTATTATTATGTAATTAGTGATAACATTAATAGTACAGAATATTTAGACATAATTCGCATATGCAAATGTAATTTACCTGAGCCAAACAAGTGGACCATTAGTTATTAGAGTATGATGTAGCTGACTGAAAGTTTTAGATAGCTGAATGGTACCTATTATGCCAAACATCTAAATTAGTAGCAGAGTCAGCAAGGAACTTTTATATTTAAAAGTCAAAACTTTCATAGTTAAAAGTAGTCAGATGGACTTTGCTTTAAGAAGAATTAATAGCTGGAGGATGAGATGATGAAGCCAAGTGCTTAGGGAAATAGTTTCTTCACTTAGGTTTCTTCATGGTTCACAATATCTCTTCATTCTTAGATACACTTTGCCTATACGTATTAGCAGTTCTGAAGTTGAGATCTGTTTTATAGTTATATGTCTTTTAACACAGTCATAACACAGGACAGAGCCAATCATGAAAGTGACAGTGTGGCTCATGGGTCTTGGGGGAGATCCAGACCTTGCTGAGTTTTCTCCACATGGCCCTAGAAGTTCCTCTCTTCAGAGCTAGTTCTTTGTCTCCATCTCCTTCTCCCTGGGGTTGTAGCAGTGTTTCCTGAAAGTGTGCTTTCATGGATGGGGGTGACTTTAGTTATAATCTTTTATTTCACTCATAATAGCATACAATAGATATCATTGTTCAGAATAAGATTAACATAGATGTATTAGTCAGTCTTTTTCGGGTTATGCTGCAGTAACAAACAATCCCCCCAAATCAGAGTGGCTTACAATACCCCACTTTATATGTCACTCAAGTTATAAATTGGTAACTGGGTGCCCGGGACCCTGCCATATGTGTCCTTATCCTGGGAGCCAGCAGCCCCTAACTGCAGCATGCTCTTCTTACAGTAGAGGGAAAGCAAGAGACCTGGGACATATAGCCACTGGCTCTTAAAGCTTCTGGCCAGATGTGCCAAGGTAAGGCACACAGCCCAGCCAGCACCAGTGAGCCCGGTGCCTGTCCTCTTCCACAGGAGGCCTTGTGCTTGCCTTGGCAGTGGGCAAGGTGGTCATACTCTTACTGGGAAGGGGAGCACACCCTTGGAGAATGGCAAACCCACTGGAGGTAGGTATTTTGAGTTTATAAAAGTGTCAGATGGAAAGGAAAATAAAAAGATGGTAACTGTGACGTGAGACAGGGCTTCCAAGAGTCTGGGAAACATTGGCCAGTAGCATCTGGAGTTCTTCCTTGTGTCAACATTATCCCTCAGCTCATCCAGAACCCGGTCCTCCTTGGGTAGGTGGGCAGGGCCTGGGGATTAGGGTGGTATCCCCGATCAGTAGAAACAGCACCATTCTCTAGGGCTGAAGGCCAATTTTGACCGAACTTGAGACCTTCAGAGTTTTGGGCACATTTTGACTTTCCAAACTTGAGAAGGTGACTTCCTTTCTTTGGGATTCCATTTTCCTAGCTGCAAATGACACTATTGGATCAGGTGGCCTTTGTGTTGCTCCGCCCTGCCTTCACCCATCGGAGCCCCAGGAGAGTCAGCCACCTCACCGGGGCTGGACAGAGGTCCCTGGGTAGTTCTGCCACAGGGCTGGCGAGACTGAAGTGCTGCCTGAGCATGAGCTGCCCATCATTTCCTGTGAGAACCTAATAAAAAGTCTGCTGCTGAACGGAACAGTTCATTGAGAGATTTCTCCTTTTTTTCTTTTTTTTTTTTTTGTTAAATCAAAACCAGATTCAACATTTTCTTTTCTGAATTATGAAAGCAAAATGCTCACTGTTGAAAAGTTGGAAAATACATAAAAGCAAAGGGAAGAAAATAAATATCACTCATAATCCCACTAACCAGAGAAACAAATATTTTACAGTATATCCCTTCTTGACAGTTTTCCCACACTATATACATACAAAAGGACATTTCTAATCATCCATTGTAGATTGTTTCAAAGTCTGATTTATTGAGGTATAATTTACAAACAATTTCAAACCTACCCTTTTCATGAGCACAGTTCACTGCCTTTGGACGGATGACAAATTCGTGACAGCCACCTCCAGAAGCAAGATACAGAATATTTCCGTCACCCCCAAACATTCACTTGCACCCATTCCCAGGCCTTTTTCTCCCCCATGGCCAGTTCCTGGCGGTCGCTTATCTGTTTTATGTCACATAAATGGAATCATAGACAGTAGGTATTTTAGGGATCCTCCCACATTGCTCCTTTCGCTTGCTGAGTGTGTCCATTCTGTTTTAAAACTCGGTCATACGCCTTGATCAATGGTCTCATGTCCCTCCTTCATCTGCATACAATGCACTTTACCTCCCCAGTCCTCTGTGGCCAGGTATTTACATTGTCTTTGTTCTTGACACCAGTACACAGGGACCCTTGAATGGCACCAGTTCAAACTGCACCAGTCCAGATTTGTTTTTTTTTTAATTTAGATTTTTGACAATTTTAACTCTTGAACTATGGGAAAAAAATTAAGAAAAAGGTATGTCATGAATGCATGAAACATACGTAGATAACAGTCTATTTTATTTACTACCATAAAATAGACCCAAGTCTATTATAAAAATTATAAATTTTAAAAAACATAGAACCACAGAAACTTATAAATGGCACATGGTACCTTTTGCAGTCAAGAGAAATGTAAACAAAGATTCAGTATTAAATCATAGTTGCATAAAATTAACTGTAGTACATATTGTACTACTGTAATAATTTTGCAACCCCCTATTGCTTTTGCAGGTAGTCAGAGATTAGACCTATATTTTCTTTTTTTGAGACAATCTCATGAATTTCTCCAGGCTGGGCTTGAACTTGTCGTTCTTCTGCCTCTGCTTCCTACAATGCTGGGATTAACTGTATGTGCCCCTATCCCCAGCTTATACCTGGAGTCATACCTACATAAGGAGTCTGTCCCCCTAACCCCTTCATCGTTCAGGGGTCACAGGTACTTTGGTGAGTATTTCTTTAGATAAATATAGTTAAACACATTTCTACATATTTTGCCATATGATGACAAACTTTCTGCTACAGTAGTTGAAATTGCTTATACTAGCACATATATGAAAAAGGATTCCCCCCCGCCAGGCTTAATAACTGGCTAGTATGGTCCGGAATCTGTATCATTCTGAAAGGTAGGATGTGTGCGATGGTCAGTTTACATTGCCTTGGTTAGGGGTGAGGCTGTGTACTGTACTTTAATGATTGGACATTTGCACTTTGTCCCTCGGTCTGTCCACGCACAGCTTTTTGCTTCACAGCCTTGCCCTAGGTGTCAGGTCCAGGAAATTTCTTATATGACAAGATCTCTTTCCATTCTCATGCCACTACTGCTTTTCTCTAGTTTGCGCTTTGTCCTTTGATTGTGAAGCCTTCTTTATTTCACGATATATTCTGGTACCTTCATTTTATTTTTCTACATTGAAATCTAAAATTCACTGTAATTTTGTTATGTGACATACAGATCTGTGTTTCTTCAAACTATTTTTAATTGTCCCCATGTTACTACTTACATCCTCTTTCTCTCTCTTTTAACCAACTTTTCTGAAAAATCAGCCCTATAATAACCTCTTACTAACTCTGTGTCACATTTTGCGGCTTGTGTTCTATTCCATTGATTTGGATACATATTCTGCTGGGAAGACTTCGGGTATTATAATTGTATATGTTTTGATTCCCTATCTTATTCTTTGTAGTTGTTTTTCAAAATGTTCCTAGTAGCTCTAGCTCAGTTTTTTACCCAGCTGAAATTTAGAATCATTTGGCATTCCAAGAAAATACTTTTTATTTTGATTAAAAAAACATTGAGGTTATAAATTCATTTGGGAAGAATGGTCATCTTTTAAAATACTTGATCTTTCCTTCCAGAAACATAATATGACTCTCCATTTATTCAGATGCCTTTTTATATTATTCAGAAAGTATTATAGTCCACTTTCTGGTTCCTTCATAGATTTTAAACTTTTAGTTGTTACTTTTATGTTTTAACTGGTGTGTGTGTGTGCGCGCGCGCGCATGTGTGTGGGTGTGTGTGTGTGTAACTGGTTTTGAATACTTTGTAACTGGCCACTATTTCCAGTAGCTTCCACTTGGACTTATGTAGTTTCTTGCTAGACTACAATATCATCTACAAATATAGACACTTTTGTCTCTTTGATAACTTTTCTACACCACTTCCTCTTCTTGTTTTATATTGTTGCCTAGGACATTCAAAGCAGTAAGGGACAGAGAAAATAACTTGCTTGCTTTCTTACTTGAGTTCTGGATTCAATAGGAGTGGTTCTAGGGTTTCACAGTTAAGTCTGATATAGATTGATAATTTGGGGGGGAGAGAGTTTGATCATGTTAAAAGTACAGTTCTATACCTATTTGGGGAGAGCTCTTCTTTAATTAAGTGTAGGTACTAATTTGAATTTCATTTAAGTAAATTTCAGAATCTATCAATATAGTGAATTTTTCCCATTTAGCTTATTGATACAAATAACGTTTTGATGGTTTAGTACTTAGAAACTTTCTACTTGTGAAATCTTACTTTAGTATGTTGCAGTATTCTTTAAATATAATAGATTTGAGCTGCTGTTATTTAAGTTTGGATTTGAGCACTAATGGAAGTGAGATTGGGCTTAGTAATGTCAAAATATTATTTTTTAGTGATCTAAGAACAACAGTTGTTTCTTTCAAATGCAAGAATATTTCTAAAATATTGTAATATCTGTTCCTTGTGGGTTTGGAATAAAGAAAATTTCCCTGTAAGAACTAAATGGTCCTAGAAGCCTTTGGGGAAACTAAGATATTCTGGGGACAGGGTCACCAGTTTTAATTTCTTCCACAATTTTTAAGGCTTTCTACTTTTTCTTGAGTCAGTTTTGTCATTTACATTTTCTTTGGAGGAAAAATCTCCTGAATTTTAAAGTTTTCTTGTACCAAAGTAGGCCTAAAAGTTTATGGTTTTAAAATGAATGTACCTATGATATATATATATTCCTAATATCTTTTCTTTTTTCTTAGTTTTCCTTGCTAGGAATTTGTTTTATTTATCTTTTTAAATCATAATTTTTATTTATGACACCATTAAGCTTACCTTATATTTAATTATTTAGTTTTAACTATATGAGTTCTTTTTTGGACTTTCTGGCTTTTTTTTTTTTTTTAAGTACCTCCTTGGACGGAATCATCCCCTCATTTGTTTTTGGTTCATTTTGATTTTTAATCAGAGTATTTAAGGCTTTATAAATATTCCTGGGTATTGCTTGGGTGGCATTCTATAACTTGATGTAATATCTGCTTTATAAACATATAGCCATTTTAGTTTTGATGGCCTCTTTGACTCAAGTGTTAAAAAAAACTGTTTTCTGAGTGATTGAGATTTTTGTCTTATTTTTCCATGTTTCTAATTTTATTGCTTAGTGGTCAGTACATTTTTTATCTTTTCAAATTTATTATCTTTGGGACCTAATGTATGATCAGTTTTAATAAATCAAAATAGAGCTTCTTTTTGTAAGACACAGTGTTTGGTGCATATCCATCTTGCCATTCTTGGGTGAAGTAGGGTGAAGGACGGATGACACCATGTAGACACATTTACATACACCACTTGACCAGAGAACGCTGGCGTTACTGGTTTTCAGATTTCCTGTCCAGGTTATTATGACTGTTGCCTTTACTGGCTTGGGGCAGTGTTATCCAGCTTTCCTGCTGTAAATGGTCCATTGGGCTTTTCACTCTCATTGAGCTCGAATGGCCGCTTTGTTCCATTTTGATTTGAGGCTTACTTTCTGTGATGCTTTGGGGGCAGGCGGGCTCTCAGGGCTCTTTGCAGGCCTGGGAACTGGCTCTGAGCACCGCTGCTCCCTCCTCAGCCCCGGCCTCTTAGGAGCCGCCTTGCTGCTGACCAGGCCATGGTGACTGCTGGACTCTTGTTCCCAGGGCACTTCACGAAACACCGACTGATGCATTCCTCAGACATCACTTATCCCAGGACTTTGTTCACTGGTAGTACTTATGTAAAAACCTCCTCACATTCCCTAGTGACACTACGGGGACACACACACGAACACTAGACACCATGGTGTCTGAGAAAGGGCAGGAGCCATGTGACAGGCTACCTTCTGGGGTCCAGTCTCAGGAACCCGTGGCGCCTGTCACAGCACTGTCCCCAGGGCACTGTGAGAACCCGGTGGAGCGGGGGCTCCTCACGCAGTGAGAGCTGTGTGCCCACCCAGGGGCCAGGGCTGGTCACTAACATGACAGTACCTGGCAGGACACTCAGAAGGCATCAGAGTCTGTGTTACCTGCTTCCCTACACGAGCCGCAGGAGTCAGGTGGGCCGTGCAGTTTGCCGAGGCAGGTTGTCAGAGGAGAAGGATAAGGCCCAGCCATCCTCAGCGTAACGCTAGCAGATGGGGACAGCCACAGACATCACGACCCCTTCCCTCCCAACTTGTCCAGATGACACACAGGCTCAGCCACCCTGCTTTCCTGCCATTAATGTGGTTTTGGATGCGAGGAACGATGCCCACAGCACCTCTTTGCTGCGGCTTCTCCCAGGGGAAGGCAGAGTCATTCTTGGTTAAAAGCAAGGACAGCCCGTGATTTGGGAAAATGTAGCCACTTCCTACCTTTCCCGCCCAGAGATCTGGGAGTATTTCTGAACCTGGACAGTACTGGCCTCAGCCCAGTAAGCCCCCAGGACAGCTATGCTCAGGTTGGGACGACTGCATGTCACTGCCTGCAGTGACAGGCTGGCTTTTGTCCCCCTCTGCCTGGCACTACCACAGAGAAGCAAGCGACTTAGGTCCAGTTTCAGGAATGAGAGTCTTTGTGGAGCTAAGTCACCTTCATTGAGGAACTCATTTAATCCTCGAAATTGCCCTGGGAAGCACGTGGTATTATTACTGTTATCCCCAGTTTGCAAATGAGGCCCTGCGATTCAGGGAGGTCAAGTGACTTGCCCAAGGTCACCAGCAAATCTAGACAGTGGCCCCCAGCCCAGGTGCCTCCTGTGCCTCCTGCAGATTTCCATCGTAACTTTTCTCTTCTGCGCTTGACTTTCCATCTCTTAGTTCCTAGACTGTGCTCCGTAAAGCAGTATGCTTGGTCTTCTCAGCCTTTATGCCCTGCTTCCAGATGTTGCATCAGAGTTGACCACACGAGCTCTGCGGTCAGGTTCACGTCGCGTCTGGTCTCCCCTGGGCCAGGCAGGGAGGGAAGGTCTGTCAGGTGACGAGCGCTACAGCCCTGGGAGGACCAGTCGCTGGCCGCAGTGGGCATCTCCACTTCCTGCCATCGGGCAGCGTGGCTGGCGGCCGGGTGAGCGTGCAGGTCTGTCCGGGGCCCCGCGGCCTCCCTTGCCCACTCCCAGCACAGCCTGGGAAGCATGTCCACTGAGAAGGCACAGATGGCGAGCCCGAATGACAAAGTAAATGCCAATATGTCTCGGAGACACGTCAGCCTGCAGCTTATTTGTCATGTCACGGCGGCTGGGTGGATCAAGGCACCCTCCCTCCCTGGCCTGCCCCCTCCCCTGGGTGAAGAGGACTTACAGGAAGCTGCTTTATGGAGGGATGGGGGAGGGCACAGAGAGGGAAAGGGCCAGAATAGGCACTGGGAATTTTCCTCTGTGTTCTGGAAGTGAATAATAATAACAGCAATACACACTCGGCATGCAGCTCTCCACGTTGGCCCAGTGTCACTGTCCAGCATGTCGTGGTGGTTCAAGGGCATTTGCCCCTTGCCCTGGGCTGGAGACTGGGAGGTCGACTGAGCAGGATCCCAGGATCCCAGGCACGTCCCAGATGCACACCAGCTGTGCTGCCCAGCCCCACTGCAGAGACATGGATGCTGGACCTTCCCCCCACAGCGACAGGGGCCTGTCCTCCCTGGGGAGGGTCCAGAGGGCAGAGTCTGAGGAGAAGGAGGGGAGGAGGCCTGGCAGGATTGGGAGCCAGCCCTTCACCATCTGGGGCTCAGCTTCCTCAGAGCTAGAATCAAAACTAAAGGTAAGAAAGGCCTCCTCAGAATCGTGGTAAAGATTAAAAGGCAAAGCCTTCCAAGTGACCAGGCCGTACAGGGTGCTCTGCTATGCAGGGAATGATCGGGAAGCAGGGAAGAGACCTGGCCAAAAGCCTCAGTCCCCCAGTGTGCCTCTGGGCCGAGAGGGAAGGATGCAGAGCTGTGGCCTCCAGGGCCCTGGAGACAGCCAAGTGCCGCAGAGTCGGCAGGGGCACAGTCAAGGCCACACCCCAGCACCCCCACCAACAGTAGGCTTTCCAGTCCCTCGGGTAGAGCAGCAGAAAGAGGGGCCCACCATGGGGCAGAGGCAGGAAGAGAGGGCACAAGGGCTGGGCGCTTGGGACAGTGTCATCTAGAAGGGATTTGTTTATCTTTCTGATTAGCCTTAAAGATGCCCAGAGCTCAGAGCTGCTGGTCACAGGTACGCATTGAGAAGCCAGGTGGGACACAAGGAGCAGATGAGCTTAGCCACGCGATTGATCCGGGGCTGTTTGCTGAGCCCCTGTGTAAATGTCACTCAGGCAGTTGATGGAGGACACCTGGGACGCCTGGGTAACGGCAGAGACACACCGTTTCGTTCTGCGGCCCCTCTTCCTGGCTTGGCCCAGAGTCTACACTGTGATGGGCCCTGTTCCCCACAGCTGGTGCATGTGGGAGGCGGGATCAGCATGTCAAAGTCTGTTCAGAGGTCTGAGGTGACAATGACCAGCAGATGCTCCTTCTGTTCCTCTGGCAATTGAAGAAAGAAGTGTTACAAGTGCCTTCATCTCATGTGTGCACGTGCAGGTGTGCACACCACACAGGCTCCCGGCGAGTTTCCATATTAAAAAACGGACGGCGTAGTCCTGGTGTCCAGGTGTAGGCCGTCAGCCAGTCACTTATTAAACCCAGAGGCCCCCCTGTGCACTGGTCACCCGCCTGGCTCTGGGACATAAAAGGCGGAGCAGACACACCCTGCCCTCAGCCGGGGGCGCTTTCCCTCGCTGGAGCAGACTCTGGCTGCCCAGGGCACCAGCCCCAGATGGGCCCTGGAGCAGGGGAAGTGTGTTCCCATCAGTGCAGTCCATCTGGGGATGTGGGGCCACTGCAGCCCCAGCCACGAACCTCCATGTTGTTGGTTGGGCCTTCCTGGCGCTGGAAGAGCAAGGCAGGTGTTTAGCCTCTCTGTTCTCGGTTCACAGTGGGAATAGCATTTCAGTCAGTGGCAGGAGAGAGCCCATTTCCCAGCTTTGGTCTGGCTGATGTGTGGGGCAGCTGAGTAGGGGGAGCTGTGGGAGTTTGGGGGAATTTGGATTGAAGTAATTGAGACACCTTAAGAAGGGGGAAAGGAAGAGAAATTCAAGGGTAATTACTAACTGAGGGCGGAAGGAAAAAACCCTGTGAAATGTTTAACAATTTTGTGAACTGTTCTTTTACAACCATTTCTGCAAATCACAGTATGGTCCTTTCTTGGGAGCAGGTGGCTCAGTCATGGGGGTGGGGGGTGGCCATGGGACAGTGGCGTTTCAGTTTTTAAAGCTCTGGACTCGAGGCCCGGTGCCACCCCAGATATGACACGCGTCCCTGAGTTACAGCTCAGGCTCTGACAAATTGAGGTGAAATGCCACCCTCCCAGGATTGTGGCAAGGACCAGTAAGGAGCCGCTGGAAGTGTTTTGTGGGAATGAAGGATACTAGGAAGATAAAGTCCCTGTTTCCCCCGTGCAGTAGATTTTTGATTTGGTTTGGTTTGGTTTGGTTTTTTGAGACAGGGTCTCACTCACTATGTGGTTCAGAATAGCCTTGAACTCACTATGTAGCCCAGGTTGGTCTCAAACTTGTGGCAGTTCTATTCACCCTCCCAAGTGCTGGGATTACAGGTGTGTGCAACCACGCCTGGCTCAGTAGGTGTTTACTGAGTATCTGTTTGCCCTTCTCTGTGCTGTGCCACATACACACAGCCCCAGGAAGGTGCCACCTCCCTGTGTGCTTCCACACCCAGGGCAGTGCATTGATCCATGGCCAGGGGAACCCATGGGCCAGGGCCAGGGCCAGGAAAGGGCCCCACACAGGCAGGGCGCTCTGGGGGCGGGACTGAGCCAGGACTCAGCGAGAGCAAGAGGGGCTCCAAGAACTCGGGGGTAGAGCGGCAGTTGCCATCTGCTGTGCTTTGTGCTCGTGTTGGAAGTTTTCCTTTCAGCCCTGAGGTGGGGAGTCTCAGCGACCCAGGTCTCCTCTCTGCCTGCAGCACTGGCCCTCTGTGCCCTCTGCCGCTCTGAGGAAGAGGCCACTGCTCACCTGGGCCCCTCCTCTCACACACACATGTGCACAGCTGTGCACACACTCACACCCCACACACCTGCAGCCCCCTTGTCTGCACCCTCAGTGGTACCATCCAGCTGACCTTCCAGGCCCAGGGTGAAGGCTGTGCAGGCCCCACAGACAGAGGACAATGAGGGGGAGAAAGCGAGGGCCTGGTGTCCCGTTCTGGGGAATCCAGGGGGAAGGGCACACAGCGGAGCAGGAGAATGCACGAGAGGCCTTGGAGCAGAGATCCACGCCTGCCCCAGAGCTGGGCTGCCAGCTACCCGTCAGCACCTTCCTGTGTCCCCCCAGCAGTTAAAACCAGCATTCCACACTGAGAAATGACCCTTCTCCTTTCATTTGCAAACTTCAAAGATCACTTTGGGAATAAAGTTTTCCAGTGAAATTCCAGAGGCTTTACACATGTGTGAGAGCGGGAGCTTGGCTGCTCACATGTTTGCTCTGCCCCCCAGTCTGGTCCCGGGACCATGAAGGTCCTGCTCTCTGCCCTCCATGCCAGGGCCAGCTCCTCACCACTGTGCAGCACATCGCTCTGGCCTCTCACCTCCTGCCTCCATCCCCGCTCTGAGTTTTGCTCAGCCAGAGACAGTGGACAAAGTGACTTATTTTAACTATTTGGGCACCATTCACAGCTCCTCTGCCACTCCAGTCTTGGGGAGCATGATGCCATGGTGGCCTAGGCAAATGAAAAGGACACTCCAGGCCTTGGCCAAAAGGAAGTTCCCATTTAAGAGTAAAGATAAATCAGGCGTCATGGTGCACCCTTGTAATCCCAGCATTTGGGAGGCTGAGGCAGGAGGATCACCACAAGTTCAAGGCCAGTCTGGGTTACATAGTGAGTTCAAGCCCAGCAAGTACATAGTAAGACACTGTCTCAAAAACCAAAAACAAGAAAACAAACAAAAAGGAGTTGGGGATTTAGCTCAAGTGGTAAAGTGCTTGCCCAGCAAGTGCAAGGCCCTGAGTTGGATCCCCAGCACCAAAAAAAAAAAAAAAGAGAGAGAGAGACAGGCTATGTTCTCAGTGACTAGGGAGGTAGGCCTTGCTGTTTTAACCCCTGCATATCTTTAACCCCCTGCCAAAGACATGACTAGAAAACTGAAGTAGATATAGCTTTTTAAGACTAAGATGCTCCACAATGTAGTTTCATTGCAATTCTAATTTTAGTGTCTGTGCTGCCGAAGCGAGCACTTGCCTGAAATTCTAGAACAACAATCAGATGGGTCATCTCAAATATCACATCTCAATGTAGTAATTAGACCCTACCTGTTTCTTGTAGGATACTTCCTCAAGATATTCCTAAAGCTCCAAATTTAAAAATAACTCTTTAGTACATAAATTCTCCCACAAAATGTAGTAATGTAGAAATGAGACATTCTGGTGAACTTTTAGAACTAATGATTCAATAAGTAAAAACTGATGTCATTTATAAAGTTATTTAAAGAAATTTTCGCTAAAATAAATTCCTCTCTGTATTACATCATCGTTAATAATTTTAACTGTGACTTTTTGATATATAAAAAAGAATTGGTTTTTTTTTACACAAGCTGTCAGCCTGCTTGGCTGGGGCTTACCCTTTACTCTTCCCGCCCCTACCCAGCTGGGTCAAGAGGACCACCGTGGAGTGAGGGCGGAAAAGGACCCTTCGCTCTTTGTCCCCCTCGAATCTGGCACCTCCTCCCCCCCACCCCGTTGTGGCTGGTTTGAGAAGTCAGGGGCCAAGTGCATCTGTACTAAATGCTTGTTCTATTCGACATCACGCTCCCATCCTATTTCACCAGCAGCAGTCTGCCGATGGTGCCCCTCTTCAGCTTCAGTGTGCAAAAAGCTAAAAGGAAAAACAGATTTCTTAAAAGTTGTGAAACCACATTCCTCTTCGAAGCACTCATACAGGCCCCCCCAACTTTCTCCTGAGCTTTCCTGCTGGTTTCCTCACCCCATGAGCTTGCCCAGCCCCTCGCCCATCGCCCAGGTCTCTCCCTCCCTCAGGACGAGCAGTTTCCACACCCAGGGCCCTTGTGCCCCCCACTCGTAACGCCCCTTCTTTCTCTGCACATTGCACGGGCAGCAGCGGCAGGCTCATACTGCGTGGACTGGAGCCCAGAGTGGCCCTGACCACATGCCGATCCTCCAGCCACCCCAGACCCGTTCGTTACCCCACCTGGCTAAGTCCTTCCTTTGCCTTGAGAGGCCCCTTCCCTTTCATCACCAGCACTAGCAGCTAGCTCTTTGGCTGGATTGATTTTGTTGTGTTTAGTAAGGAAACAAACTCTCACTTCAGGAGAGTTATTGCTTTTGTAGAAAAAAGTGGAGAGTCTGGGTTGGGGGCTGAAGGCCTTACATGATGTCTACCAGCCCACACGGACACACCCTCCCCACAGAACCCCAGTGTGCTTTTACAGACTGATATGACCTTCCCATTGCCATCGATGGGACCGTCTACCCACGTGTTATCGTTATGGATGCCGCAGGGTCACACATCCCCGCACCTCTGCCTCTGCTCCCTTCTGTCAGACCTCCATAGATTGAGACTTAACAGGAATACGGAGGCGCCTTATTCTACCAAGGGAGAAAAGGTGTGCACTTGGAGTGGTGCCCGTCGCCTGGCCATTCAGGATTTTACAGGCAGAACATTTAAAGCCACCTTGTGTTTTCACAACCGTAGGCACAAATGAAATCACGGTTTGGTGTTTGTCCAAGAGCCTGGATGGAATCAAGCTGAGAGCCCACGGCAGTAAGCCAGTCCCCTCTCCAGCCACCGCAAGCTGCTCCATAAGGCAAGCAGAAGCCTTGTGCTTTCAAAGGATGTCTGTCAGGAGACATCTGGGGAGTTTTCACAATAAAGACTGAGCAGAAAGCTAGTGACCGCCAGAGTTTAAGGGCAAGAGTGGGAAAAGCGGCCCCGCCCTTCCCTCGCCGAGAGACAGCCTTGATGTCTGGCTCTGGAGTCCCTGCCAAGCCTGTGCAGGACCGATTTTTCCATGGACCCAATAAATGACTGTGTAGCAGCCAGGAGACCCATATTCAACACCCGGTGCTGTTACTGGCCCACAGAGTGGCACTGAGCAAGGCCGTAAACCTCTCTGTGCCTGGTGCCGTCATGGCCAAGCTGGAACAGGATCAGCCCCGCGGGGGCTACCGCAAAGATGAGGATAAACAGGTACTTACTGGGTCTGAAGCCCCGTCGGAGAGTCCGGATGCACCACAGTAATTCTCGTGTCCTAGAAACTTCCTGTCTTCTTGGGTTGCTGGGGGACCTCTGGGCCACCCCCTCGAGTGGGCTCCTGGGCCTGCCCAGCGCCGGCTCACTCGCTCCACACCGGCTTCCGACTCTCCTGCCACAGTGCTCCCTCTTCTCTGGGAGGGCTCTGCTTTTCTGTTCACTCTCTCTTCTCTCTCCCCGGGGGCCTTAAGGAAGGTGTTTTAAGCACAAGTGCAGTTCCCATCGGCCTGACATTTCCTGGTGTCCCCAGGTGCCTGAAGTCCATCCCCCCCAGTGGGGGGGAGTCACCTGTGTGTACCCTGTTAAGCTGTCAGGTTCTGGGGAAATGTGTCCTTTCACACTTCGCTCCGACCAAAAGTTCCCTTTAAAAAGTTCAGGGCAGATTTTCAAGGGGCTGGAAGTCATTACTCACAGAAGCCCAGAAAGATTTAAGGAGGAAACACAAGAATCCAGTACAAGTTAGAATAATCACATTTCTTTACCTTCAGAATGTGAAGAGCTCAATTGTAGCTTCTGAGGGGCACCTTCCATTTGGGTTCCAGAAAAGACCTTCACTATTGTGACTGCATTTATTTTTAATCTTTGTTTTTACTCTCACTGAAAGCAGAAGCCATAGAAACCCTGAGAATTGAGAAAGCCCACCGCTCACGTAGGCACAGGCCAGGGCCCTTCCAGAATCCCTTCCTGCTGCGTGTTCCAGAGGCTCAGCCCTCGCAAGGTGTGGGCCCAGGGGAAGCCCGGGCTGGCTGCTCGGTGATAAAGAAGCAACTAGTAAGGACCTGGCTGTAGAAGGTGCTGGTAACTCTTGACATCTTGCCTTAAACCATTAGGGTTGTCGAGCCCCTGGTCTCCCAGGCTGGGTTGCTGAGTGGAGACCAGCGCCACCCCCTGACCCTTTGGCTGGCAGCCTGGCTCCCCAGCCCCCCACAGGCAGAAAACGGGCAGATCCTGTCTGCTGCATGGGCTTGTGACCTACGAGAAGGGCCTCACACAAAGGCCAAAGCTTTCACCAGGTGTCAGCTGTGACCAGGTACAGAAACGCCTGCTCCCTGACAGGCAACGGAGTTGGTTCTGACAGGTGACAGAGCCCCATTTGGGCAGAAAGCTTCACCAAACTGCAACTGGCAGACCCTCACCCAAGCACACACTGGCTCCCAGCTACCTGGTGCTCCAAGCCAAAGGCTCCAAGGTTCAGGGCTCTAAAGACACAGTTTTTAAGGCACTGAGGAAGGCCAAGCTTACCCATCCTGCCCCACCTCCCTTGTCTGGACAGCTACTCCTGCCACAGAGGCGTCATGCATCCTGCGAACCAGCTCACCCGCCTTGGAGGGGTTACTCTCCAGTGACAGGGCACCCGTGGTCCCCACTTGGTTTCAAGCAGCTGACTTCCTCAGCCGGGCTGCTTGGTTGAGAAGCAGCTTCCCCCATGATTTGGGGCAGCCGCATTAGACTTTCATTCTGGGGCTCCTATTTGAACCCCTTTTTCCCAGCCCATGGCATCTGTGGTCTCACATAACTCGATCCCAGCTGCTGGAGGGATGCCTGCCTGTCCCTCTGAAGGCTCCTGGGGTCCCCCAAATGAATTTGCCGTGTACCAACACACCCCTAAACCTGGCAGAACTCCACACACCACTCAGGCTTGCTGTGGCTCCGCTCAGACCTCCCGGTGGGGTGAATGGGGCTGACCAGCACCCACTGCATGAGGCAGCTCTGCTGCCCCTTGCTGGACGTCCCTGGGGGAGCGGTGGGCACGCAGCCTTAGTGTCCATCAGCGAAAGGAAAGCATCCACAAAACATGCCGCCCAACCAATAAGCTTCCAACTCAGGCCTACCCACCTGCTTAGACTTGCGTGTCCTCGGGTTCTAAGCCCCTGGTTTCACCCCCAGTCCTGTGGTGCAGGTGTCTGCTTGGACTTTGTTTCTCCGGGATCCCTGTCACTGTAGGGAATGTGCAGCCAGCAGTGGCCGACAGCTAAGGCCAGCACATTCTGGGGTAGGTGGTGTTGAGCAGGTTCCCAGGAGCTCTGTGTACAGTATGGGGGCACTGTGTTGTGGCAGGAGAGATTAAGCTCAACCTCTTTTAGCATGTGCTCCTGGACAGGGTGCTTAACTGCTGTTTTCCTGAGTGTCAGGGGGAGGGGAAAACAGGAAGCTGGTGAAGGAACCAAGTGCATCCCTCTCCAGCAGGAGGCCAGGAACGGGGCCGGCCCCCGTCCCCTGTTCACCATCGCCCCTGTGTGCACCTGCGTGCCCATCGGAGCAGCCCCCACCACACCACGGGCTGGCGCTGGCGGCTCCACCGGGATCACCGGCTCTGTCTGTTGTCTTTGAATCACACGGCTGGGGAGTAGTTTGCATAGATTCCCAAGTTTGCAATTAAAACAATCAAGAAACAATTTTCACTGTAGAAGAAGGAAAAACGAGCCAAAGAGGAAGTCGCTCTTAAGCAGATGTTGTGCTGTGAGCCGTGTAGAAATATTCTCATCAAGCCGGCACAGTTATCTCAAGACTTGAAAGAAACTAAGGGAACATCTTTTCTCCTAACCCAGCGTTTTTTAGCTCCTAATATCATTTCACATTTAAAGGTGACAGCAATATCTTTAACGTTTTTCTATTGGATTAATAACATTTAATGTTCAGAGCAATAAAGTGAAATGTTTTTGTGAGGGCGCTTTATATCACTAGTGGAGAATTCAAGTTCAGGAAAAAGAAAAGACCACAAACACAGAGTAACAGACGACAAGAGCCATAAGCCCCGGAAAGGGAGCCCGGGCACAGTGGATGGCTGGCTGGGTGGGCGCAGGCCCGGGCGCCAGGAGGGGGCTCATCATGGCAATGAGCGCACGGAGCCCGCACCCACTCCCCCACCATCCATCTCCACCCGGCAGCGGAATATGACAATGTTAGCATTTTTCATTTCCCTGACGTTACCATTAATAAAGCAATGATCCAAAAGGGGCTTTGCTGAGTCGGTTCTTTATGCGCCCATCACTCACGACGAGATAATTTCACACAGGATCGTTTTAAAATTAAATGACGATAAAAACGCTCTGCTGTTCTGTGTTCACCAGTTCATGGAAGTCTATCAAGTCATTAATGTGTCATGACAAACTGCTCGATGGATACAAGAGTAATTAATTATTTGAATAAATAACAAGTTGAACTTGGGGCTTTGAACCACAGTGACACCCGCATCCCATTAAGGGCATCTCGGAGGCCTCTTCGGGGTCTGGTATGAAGAGTTAAAACGCAGGCCAGGGGACTACAAGTGATGAAAACCCATTTCGTAAACACAGGGTTATATTTTACGGGGAGAGAGCCAAAGTGTCACATTTCCGCGCCCACCTGGCGTTCAGTGTCAAAAGTTCCCTGGCCGTGGCCATTTCAAGATACCACTCGATCGGTGATGATTTCAGAGAACAATTATATAGATTTTCATAATCACCATTAATCTCTGCATATTTTTCAAGATAATTACAGCAATTATTATTTAGATTTCTCTTTTATATGCCCATTGTAGAAAGGAACAAGTGCTTATTATACTGGATAGTTCAAAGAACCTTGGATGAAAATTCTTTGTCATCTCTGCTCATTATTTCAGCTCATGTTGCCTCTGTAAGTTCATCAGCTCTAGAAATTAGAGTAGTACTCACAGGCTCTATTATTAAGTCTCACGGCTGCACTTGGGCCGCGGCTGGAGTGGCTGGCTGAATTGTTCCTTCGTGGGACTGCTGTGTTCCCTTGGAATTACTGTCAGGTGGCAGGAGATGTACGTGACAGGTGCAGTCAGAGACAGTGGCAGCCTCGCACCTATTTTCCCTGAAAGACCTACAAAGTGAACTAACAACCAATATTTAGAGGATACATTTTTTTGTGGCATGCCCTTTAAAGGTTAATATTAAATCTAAAACTGGGGTAATTTATGGCATTGTACTTCATAGACACGGCAGCTAGATAGAAGGCAGCACAGTCCCTGGTATTTCCGAATCAAAGCCGATGTCATTTCAGTCATTGGTTCTGCCTCCAGCTGCTCTTTCATCCCCATCACCACAAGCCGGGGAGCTTGTGCGCCCAAGCATGCTATGGAGAAGGCGGCTGCGGTTTGTACGGCTTCCAAGAGGAGCCCTTTCCCGTGGAAACAGTGCTGGGAAATTGTACCTCTGTGTGGGTGTGGCGCTCAGTCCCCTGTCCCAGCCACGAGTGCTAACACTTAGGTCTTCTGTCCTTTCTCATCTGTACCACAAGGACCATCCAGGGTCTGCACTTTGACCCGGCACCGTGAGCCCACCTATGACAGAGTGGGGAGTGGCCAGGGGTCGGGTTTGAGCTGGGGTCCAGTATTTGAGTCTCCTGTGAAGTGAGGAAAATGTAAGACATAAAAATGCCTTTTTTCCTCCTCACATTAAGTTCCGTTGGTAAATAATGACCTGGTTTGAATGCACACGTGCATTACAATCTTCCGTGAAATGTGAGTTGGGTTTAGACGGAGGCCACACCTTCCACAGGTCACTCTGACCTGGTCTGTGCCTGTCTGTCACTGTGGCTGATCTTTTTTTCCTTCTTTTTTCTACTCTGGGGATTGGAGCCAGGGCTTTTGCACTGGGCTACATCCCCATCGCTTTTCTAGGTCCTTGCGACAGGCTCTTGCTAAGTTGCCCAGGCTAGCCTTGAACTTGTAACCCTCACGCTTCAGCCTCCCAGAGTGCTGGGATTGCAGGTGTGCACCACCGTGCCCAGCCGGCCCAAGCTGTTTACTTAGAACTGGAGACCCTAAGACGACTGACGCTGCACCTGGGTCCCCGCCTGCAGGCCCGGGCCCCTCATCAGTGTTCACTAGCAGTTACTTATGCGCGCCTGTTACATACTGGGCCCTGTGCGGGGAGCTGGAGACAGCCATCATGCCCCTCTCGATGTGCAGCGGCCTCCTGGGTGAGCACAGTTCTCTCCGGCAGCGGTCAAGAAAGTCTGCTCTCTGCTGTGTCCATCGCATGGTGATGATAATCCCAGCTAGCATGCTGGACGTCCCTCCTACATGCCTTCTCTTTCTGGGTCCTCGCATCACCTCTAGGATAATCAGCCCCATAGAAAGGCTCAGTAAAGAAAGCTACAATGAGAGCAGCAGTTTTTGCCTATAAATCCATCTGCACCTTCTCTCACAATGCAGCCCCTGCATCAGTTGTTTGCTGCCTAACAAACCGCCCTGACTTAGGGCTTAAAGCAGCCAACGTTTATAATTCCTCCTCCTGGGTCTGTAGATCAGCAGGTGGTCATTCTGGTCTGGCCCAAATGGACTGTGGTCTGGGGTGGCCACATCCACATGTATGGCAGAGGGTGGCCGGATGGGGACACCCACACGCACGGCAGGCATACCACTGGCTTTAGTGGGAAATCAAATTGGACTGAGATGATTTTAATGTAACTTCAGCTTTTCCAGGACTGTCTAGAGCAGGATGTGTGGGAACTGGCTCTCGTACATCTCAGTATCTTGTGTCTCCCACAGTGTCCTCAGTTTGGGCTGGCTCGTCCTGTCTCAGTGATGAGAGCTGTGGTATGTGCTGTGGCTGCTGCTCTGTTGTTCCCAGGAGCTTCATGCTGCTGGCCTGACCCGGGATTGGTGGTTAGCTTGGGTCACCTGGTTAAGGAGAGTTTCTTCACCGTAAAGTTACTCTTCTCCCCTCCATCATTAATATGCGCTTTGTGGAAAATACTTTAGGACCATACGAATAGCTCGGGCCTCAATTAACTTTCACCACCAATTCAGCACCCGCCGAGTCTTGCTGCTTACCCCATCATCCCTTCCACGAGTATTGGTTGCTGCCTGATCGTAAGGCGGAGCTTCCCCTCATCCCCAGTTCACTTACCTATTTATTTATATTGCTATAGACTAATGGCTTCTTACTCATTATCATCATCATTTATTTTGATGCACAGATTGTTCTGTGTTTAGCCGGCGGGGGCTCCCTCAGGCTGGCTGCTGGGATCCTGAAGCAGCAGCCATCGCTCCGAAGAGCCTGTTTCTG
The DNA here is from genome assembly GCA_004026905.1 of Hystrix cristata. Taxonomy (NCBI): domain Eukaryota; kingdom Metazoa; phylum Chordata; class Mammalia; order Rodentia; family Hystricidae; genus Hystrix; species Hystrix cristata. The sequence goes on along the minus strand of PVJO010001376.1, from coordinate 63,842 downwards.
TTGCAGATACTTGGCACCTCAGTCTGGGTTCCGAGTGAGACTCGCTGTGCCTCAGGCACAACTGCTTCTGGGGCTTTTGCAGAGAGAAATGGGTATGATTGTGCGCAAAGACATATAAACGTGTACGCGTGTGCATATGAACACCTATCTCTGTGTACATAGGACTGTCGACATCTACGTATTAAAGCCACGTTTGTACTGATTCCTCCTACGTCGATCCAACGTCATAGTACATTCTGGTCTTCTTCCCATTATTTTTGACAAATTGTCTTCTTCACTTTCAGCATTAAATGTCAGCCTTCCTCCACTCTGTTCTGGGCTGCCTGTCTTCTCACTGTGTTTTCCTCCAGGTCGTGTCATCACTCCTGGCCTCGGTCATCACCATGCTGGTAACTCCCAGACTCCCCACCAGCCCGGGACACCCCACCCGGCCTCGCTCCTTTGCTACCATCAGCCATCCCTACCAGTCTGTCTCGCTTTCTTGGTCAGGACACCACAACCAGCATGGCCCAGTTTCTTCCCTTGGGTGTCTCACGCCCCTGAGACCCAGCACACACTCACTCTGCCGCTCCCGGCTCGCCCGCCCCTCCACAGTTGATGACGTCGCCCTCTGCGGCCACCCTGGCATCCCGGCGTCCCTCCGGTCTTGCCCTCTCCTCCACGTCCCTGCTGCAATCCTTGTCCTGGCCAGCTGCACCCCTCCCCCAAGTTACCGGCGGGACTCCCCAGCCCACTCCCTCTGATCCATCCTCAAGGGAAGAGACAGCTCTCAGAAGTCTCACTGTGTCTCTCTGCAGCCCACAAACCCTCTTCTCAGCCTCACGCTGACCTTCAGGTCACGGGGCGTGACAGGCGTGGCTCCTAAGGAGTTGACTCATGGTTTTGTCCCCTATTTCTATGAAGCTCTTTAAGAGACTGAGGTAGAGCTACAGGTACCAACACGGAAAGCTCTCTAACAGTGAAGTAAAAAATAAACTGCAAAACAGTTATGCTGCAATGCTATTTTTATTAAAATCACAAAACAAAATTCAGTATTTCTGTACACAAGCAAACACGTACGTAAATGCATAGAAACTGGGCTGGAGGTTGCAGGGACCATGCGCGGATGGCTGCCAGGGCTGGCCCGGAGGAGGGCCCGAGGTCGGTGCTCTGGGTCTACAGTGCTTTAACTTAAGCTGTCCTATGGGAATGGCTTCCTTATCAAATATATTCTTGTGCTTGTGTTGAGCTATCAAAAAATGCAACTTAAAAAGATACAGTCTGATTTCAAGGAAATGAGGAAGGGCCGTGGGAAAAAGTGCATCTTCTCTGCCAAGGTCTCCACCGTGCTAATGGGCGATCATATACAATTTCAACAGTGGGCAGCCTGTCCCACGGCCATCAAGCCTTTGTTTGGGTGTGTGACCAAACAACTTCAGAGAATATTCATTTGTAGGGTGAAGACGCCTTTATTTTATTAACCTCTTGACTCCCCAGAGGCAGATTTCTTCACTTTGTTTTGGGGACTCTTTCCCAGGGGACACCGCACAGCGCAAACTTAGCTTGGCGCTGACTGCAGAGATGACGGACACCAGGGAGGGCCGTGACCAGGGACCCATGAGTCCCTCCTCGGCAAGCACCACCTTCGTGACTCCACGAGCCCCTGGATTGGGAGTCAAAGCACATGGGTTACAATACAGGATATAATGTGGCTGCACTTAGAGTTTCAAGTAATGCAGATATACCATGGAGGGTATTTTCCTCTGTGCACCAATAATAATAATATAATAATGCCTAACAGTTATCAGCACTTGGTTTGTACCTAGAGCTTTGTTTTTAGTCTCATGAAACTTCCTAGCGATCCAGGTATTCCTGTCTCCTTTGCCCCCGGAGACCTCACACTTGCCCTAAAGTACACACCGGTCAGAGGCCGGCCTGATCCGCACAGTGCCTGGCGGCACGGTCAGCTGCTTGGAGTAGGAAGAGCACGTCTCAAGTGACGGCTGCAGATTGGACTCTGCTCAGCACTTTCACATTTGCCGCTCACTCCCCCGACAGTGCCAGAACACAAGCGTGATTATCCTCATGTGACAGATGAAAATCTGACTCGGAGGTCGTGTGACTCGTCCAGGGCCACACAGCCTGTGAGTCTCTGATGCTGCGCCCGCACCTCCCTCCCACAATGCCGCCTCTCACAGTGGAGCTCGGGAGGTTCTGGCTGTGGCTGATAAATCGCTGCTTTTGGGTTATGAATAACATGGCAAAACAAATTACTTCGGGGATCTAGAAGGAAGTTGTTGGCCTTGTGTAAACTCAATTGGAATGTCACCGGGCAGACAGCTCTGGAGGCATCTACAAATATCTTCCAAAGAATATCCCCAAAGTGAAATCACCAGGAAAGCACAGAGCAGGCTCCGTGTTTTGATTTGCAAATGAGTTTTGAGAAATGGCCTTGAGATCTTGAGTTGTTGGCATTTTTCCTCACAAATTGCGAAGGACTTTCCAAAGGCTACGGGAAAGGGGAGAAGAAAGGGTTGGGGTTGCTGGTTATTTACAGCTCCAAGCCCAGAGCAGGTACATAAAATTAAAGGCCTCCCACCATTCCAACAGCATTTCATTTTACTCTGAAAATGACTACCTGCCAGTAAGCCTTGTGGTTGGTTCACCATCATCTGCACATACTTTCAAGGTTCAGGGACTTGGGTCCACATAACACCCTGGTGACTGTAAGCAGAGAGCAATTGAGATGCTGGTATGGAGTCTTACTTTAAATTTTTACATTTTTACCACCTTATCTTTATGACTTTTTAAAATCAAACGTGTTGAAATTAAATCCGTGTGTGGGTGGGAGTGTTTCCTCATCCTGTGTGTTGAGACATCGATGTAGGATGTAGTCGGTGGGGCAGCAGGGTGGCCCGAGGTCCAGAGTTCCTGGGAGCTGGTCGCTGGTAGGTTTGCGCAGAGCCTGAGAAAGCCTGCGGTGTGTGTAAAAGAGAGAATCAAGGGGCAGCTCTGGGGACTGTCTGGCAGGTAAAATTATAGTTCCCACAAGGAGGGAGGGGAGCAAACTGCAATCCCATCCCGTCGCCAGGCATAGTTCCTACAGATTCATGGCAGGGCTGTCTACGGGAGCAGGAATCCAATTTTATGTCCAAACAAATGCAGCATGCAAATCGGACTTATTTCCCTAAGAACAGCAGAGACAGGTACTCAGGTCAGCTGGCAAAAAAAAAAAAAAAAAAACTACCTCCCCCTTTCCCTTCTTTAAAGTAGGGAGTGGGCTTAATATAGTAGCAGATTAGAGCTTTATTTGTTAAACGTTGCCGAATCCGTAAGCATTCACAATCCTCTTGACTTGTAGTGCCTGATTGTAAAAAGAACAGTTGAATGAGCTCATTGTTTTCTGGTTTTTTTCTTTAATGTATTTTACAAACACTCTGGTGACAGGCCTGACACGCTGATTTCCATGTACTCGCACTTCAGTTTGGGATTACAGCATTAATAACAGAGTTCCATGCATCGTGCCATTTTTAAGCATGATCGTTATGATAAAGGGCATATACTTAATTACAGGCCTGCTTAATTACAGCTCTGTTGAAGCTCGTTTGTTTAGGAGAATGCTAATTGCGCGACAGAGCCTGCGGCACATCCTTGCTTTCATCTCTGGATGTTGCTCCTTGCCGTGGATCAGCGTTTTGTTCAAACTGCCACCAAAAATTTAAAATATAAAAAAAAGAAGAAGAAAACGCTGGCTGGTGCTGAAAGGAAACCTGCCCAGTGCGTGGCTTTTGGTCACCGAAACCCACTGAAACCCACGCAGCTGTCTGAGCACACGGGACACTTCACCTCTGCTTCTGAGTCTGTCTTTTCACCCTCATGGCCACCTCAGAGCAAGCTATAGTATTGTCCCCATTTTACAGACGGGACAGTGAGGGCTCAGAGAATTGAGGTGGCCTGGGTCAGCTGAGCTAGAATGAAAACATCTGCCAAATGCTGTCCCACAGCCCATGCCCCCCCCCACTAGCCAGGCTCTGGGTTTGAATCCTGGCTCCATCCCAGCCATGTAACTCCGCCAGGCCTCCGTTCCCTTGAGTATTACTGGCAGATGATCACGTGAAGCGTTCATTTGCTGCAAATTCACAACCTAGTATGCGAGCGGCAAAGGTGAGTTGTCTTGTTTTCTCTTCGGTAGAACCAGGCAAGGCCAGCATTTGTTTTATCTCCCTGGCTTGGAGGAGTCTTTGTAGTATCACCCTGGGGCTCACGGGGCCTGCAGCAAGAGGAGGACCCTTCCTACCCCTGCTGCTTGGCGGGGTAGGCCCAGGCGAGCATGTACACTCTGGACCGGGCTCCCTGCCACCAAGTCCTTGAGCAGTGTCACCCTGAGTAGGGGCAGCGAAAGACTCGCTGGTAGAGCCGTGATCACTGGCCTTCAGCTCTTGAGCGGCAGAGAAAACCCATCTCCGGCCAGGGAGAGAAAGGAAGGAGGTGAAGCCAGGGTGGAGATGATTTATGCATAGTCTTTGGAAGCACATGAAAAATATGTGCCATTGATTTTAAGAATTATGTTTGGCAAACCTCTGGATATTTTTAAATACAGAAAGCCTGCCCAGATAAAGAGAGCAGAAATGGATGTTACAGAATTAGAAGGAGACTTAGCAGTCCCACAGAGGAGATCCTGCACTGGCTGCCTGACTGGGGGCCGCCTGCCTGGACCCTGGCCAGCGGCTCTACTTATTCCCCCTGCCCAGCGCCCCTTCCCCGAAAAAGAGGTCTGCCCCTCTTCTGTGACAGCAAACAAAACTGTGCGACATTTGCTCATTCTCACCATGAGTCTTGTCTGACGAAGTGCACCCCACTCTGGCTGCACTTCCACCCAACAGACACTGCTCTGGTCTCTGAGGGTCCCAGGCATGGTGAACAACAGCGGACAGGGTTGCTTCTCCTTTTCCTTGTGGGTTCGGGCTTCAGGTCCCCTCACCATCCAGGCCTCCTTCAAGTCTCCGGGGGTGGCCCTGAGTCCTGCCACCCAGCTTGTGGCACTGTGACCTTCGTGGTGGCACACACACCCTCCTTTTTTAGTAATCAAACTGCATTACTGACTTACACAAGTACAACCAAGTTGTTTATTCCTTTCTGTTAATTCCACATCTCTTCCATCCTGTCTAATGCTGTTGGATTTTGGCCCTAAACTTCAGGACTTCACTTTGACCTCTGAACTCCATCCATTTGGCTAGCCCGGGATCCTGATGTTTCCAGACTGTTACTGGGTAGCTCTGTGATCCAGCGTTTAGATTGTCCTTGCAGGCCCCCTGCCAGCAGGAATCAGGAAAGCATCCTGTGCACATCTTTGTTTAGGCAGCTGCACCCTGGGCACCCTTCAGAAAGGTCACTGGAGGTTAACATAAATCCGTTAATCTGCATCTCAAAAGCCCACAGTTAGGGATCTTCCAAACCTTAACGTTTTCCAGCCACAACTACCCATCTTGTCTACATGAATAACATGAGAAGCTTCATCAAAATGCTCTGCTAAAACTCACATGCTTTCAGCCTACCATAAGCTTTGATGTACTAGATTTTTAAATAAACGAAGTTTGGTCAGCAGGTCACTGCTGTACTAGCAAGTGCTGACCGCGCCTCCTGGTGACTCTCACATCTCCTCAGAGCCTCTCCTGTCGGTGAAAGTCCTGTTCTACTGAGCTTTCTTTCCTGTGAGTTTGTTAAAAATCTGTTTTCTAAAAGAATATGAGGCGCACACAACTTCCCACCCTTGTGTCATGATCTCTGGGATAGAGTGGTCATTTACGTAGCCAGGGCTCCAGCTCCGGCACATTACCAGGCAGCTCCTCATACCCAGGCTGGCATCCAGGCAGTTCCTCTCCCCCGTGCTGCTAGCCCAAGCAGAAGGGTGTCAGCTACCAGCGTCCTGGAGGCCACCCTCGCGCTGCCTCTTGCTTCTCAGACAGTGGTGGGAACGCTCTTCCCTTCCTTGTGGCCCAATAGGATGCCCCATAGTGAGAGCACTTCCAGTCTTCTCACCATTAGCATCCCAAGAAGTTTTTCTCTAAAGAAATTACCTTAGAACCTTTCTTAGCACACAAAGTAGGCCTGATGCAGACACCTTGAAGTGTCTACAGTGGGGCTGGCCATGGCCCAGAGCTCCCCATGGTCCCTAGATCACCTGCATTGGCTCCACCTGTGGAGGGAGCCACAGGAAAAGGCCACCAATGCCAGCTCAGAGCAGGCTGGAGGAGCAGCTGTGCATGTGTCCCCTTCCTTCTGGCTCCCAGTGGCACAGAGAGGGCCTTCAGAAAGGGGCATGGCCATACACACATACAGTGTAAGGAAGTGTCACTTACAGATTGCATATCCTAAATATACATATCATACATTTTATACATACATATAAATACATATATACTACACATGTATGTATACATATATGTGCTATTGTTATTGGTATCCAAGCTTTACAAATTAGGGCTTTGGGGTCACTGCTTCTAGCCTGGATGACCTTGGCAAGAACCTACAGTGTGACCAGAAGTGGGCACATGCTGCATGCCTGGCCTGTCAGCAGCCCAGACAGGGTCAGAAATCAGCATCCACGTGCTACATGGGACTGCATGGCCCTCACAGCCCACGTCAGACAGTTGGTGGCGAGAACTGATATGGGGTCTCCCCAGGCATTAGGTGGAATGTGGTTCTGTCCCGTTCTGGCAGGCTTGTGGCTGTCCAAGGATCCTTTATGCACAGAATTATTTCAGCTGTGAACAAGCACATGGCATAGGTGTTCAGTGGTCGAAAGCACGTGTAAACACATGATGTACAAGATTATTTTGCTCCCCGCCCTGGGGAAGCGTCCCTCACACTGTTCCAGTGTTCAGCTGCTTCTCTTCTGGGTCATTGATGGCAGGGTGCAGGGCCCTGCCCGCAGGTGTCTCTGGCAGGATGGTAGCCATGCTGAGGACAGTGGCCTTCCCCAGGGGTCCCCAGTACAGCCACAAGGGTGGCTTTCTCTTCAGACTGCTGAAGGAGGCTTCATTTTTCCTTGCCTGAAATCATTCACGAGCATAGCTTAAATCAGCTTTCTGGTGCATTTTTGCTGACCTGAGCGGCTGTGATGAGATTTCTCTCCTTTCCCTTCTTCCCTCCTGCTTTGCTCCTTTCTGCCTCTGCTGCTCCTCTGCCCTACAGTTGAAAGATTGGCCAGCACTTAGATGCCAGGGAAGTCCAGATTCTAAAAGACCGCGGGGGAAGTGAAGACTCATTTTCCAGGGAACCCACTCCCCAGGGGGCTTCTGTGCCACTCGGCTTCCCACAAAGGGCCCTAAGGCTGAGTGTAGGTCTGTACAGTCCTAACGGAGACCCTAGACCAGTCTTGGCACCCCGCTGGGCTGCCAGAGGCCACATGGCAAGGGCCCGAGTCACGTTTTGTCATGTGTGGCCTTCTCCTCTTCTGTGGCAAGATCTCCAGCGCCATAGTGACCACAGAGGCCTCTGCTAACGTTATGATTAGCAGAGAAAGTGCTTGTGGAGGAAATGCTCCCGGTGGCATTGTTCTCCTTTGATAGTGACAACCAGGGGACAGTGTAGATGGGGAAAAGGAGAGGAACTACAGAAAAGGAACCCCAGGAACCTGGATTCCATATCCACCGGGTACCCAATTCCTACCCTTCCCCCGTGTTCTGTTAAAATCAAGCAGACTCACAAGACTCGAGTCAGCCCTGGAACCCTGGGACTAGGACAGTGACCACGCGTCCCTCCCCTGCGGGGCGGGGCAGCACTGCACCCTGCACGCCTTGACTCATGGCACCGTCCTCCTGTGCAGGGGACTTCAGCTGCTCATCAGAAGTCCCAGCCAGGACTCACACCCTGGCAGCTTGGCTCCAGGACCCCTCTTCCTTCCACTTCCGCCCAAGAAGGCTGCTCTGCTCAGCTCAGAGAACGTCCATCAGACTTGCCACTGCCGCCTTCCCCCAGGGCACAGCGCCACCCCTGCTGTCTATGCGTCACCTCCTCCCCGCAGTCAGCCCTGGAGGGCAGGCTCATGCGTGGGCCCGGAGGTTCTCTAAACCAGCCCTTCGCTGTTCCCAGAGCCACATCTGCCAGGTGTGGGGGGACATCCAGGCATCTGTCTCCCTCATTAGGCTGTGGTCCCTAGAGTCAGGGTACCTGCTGTCAGCCCATAGTCCCCACTGCCTGCTCTGGGTGTCACCCAGCTCCAGCCAGGGACTCACTCATACTCTGTGTTGATGTCTTATGGGACACGGATGATGTCTTCAATGCCATTTTCTCTCCTTTCTCCTTTTGCAGCAATGGATGGTGTGCCTTTTATGATTTCAGAGAAGTTTTCGTGTGTTCCAGAAAGTGTAAGTTTCACGCACGATCGCCCTTCCCTTCTGCCACCCCAGCCGGAAGTCCTCCCACCTCTGTTTCACACGTGTGGACTGGTGTGGGCACCCTGCACTGCCCAGCCCGGGAAATCATTTTCGCCTCCTCCCGAGACCTGAATCCCACAACCTGATGACTGACCCCTGAGAGCTGGGGGGCGGGGGAGCATGCTCATCTCTGGGCCCTTCAGCTGGTGCCTGCACCTAGTAAGTGCCTGAGAAGTGGGAGAGAAGAGTAGCAGGTCTGGTGGGGGACAGGACAGACTGGCAGACTGCCTCATGGGCACCTGAACCTTTCATTTCCCCTGCGATGGTGAATCCCACTTTACTGCTTGTGAAGGCTGTTTCCCAAGTTCAGCTTAGTCATTTTTGTTCTTTTTTATTTAAGCATGATGATTTCCTGCAGCAGGGAGGCTGCCCCGTTTTCCCGTTGCCATTGCCATGTCCCCCGCTGTGGCTCAGAGGCCTCCGTGGGCGTGCAGGGCTCCCCTCAGCCACGTCCTGGCTGCGCTGACCCCGGATACATGAGCACACCAAGGTGCAGGCCGAGCCTGAGCCCCCTTGAGCACAGAGGGACTGAGTGAGCTGGCCAGAGGCAGGACCCAGACCGCAAGAGCCGGTGCCGGGCTGCAGGCCCTGAGTGGCCCTGCTGAAGACACCTCTCAGACAGTGCTGTGCCCAGGTCGGCAGTGGCCCTCCTTCAGTGCACAGGCCTGGCCTGCACCGGCTCAGAGAATTTGTTTCTGGCATTTTATCCTTTCTGCAGAAGATTGCTTTGAGTAACTACTCAACATGAAGGCCTCAGTTTGGGCACCAGCTAAAGACCCCTTCAGTGTTTTTCTTGGACCCAGCTTAAAACCACCCTGCTTGCGATTCGACCTGCTCTGTAGTTTCCATTTTCATGAAATATAATAGGCCTCCTCTGAACCCTTCTGGTAAGCAGCTTAATCTTGAAAAATGCTCCTGACGTGACATGCGGAGCTTGAGTAACTTCCGCAGACTCCACTTGGCCGCGTTGCCATGGAGACGCTGGCGCCTCTCCCTCCGACTCCCTGGGAGAGGCGGCTCTGCCCTGCTCCCCGGCTCCAATTGGGAAAGTTTAGTGGAGTAGTTAGAGCCTAATGATGCAACAGCTGGACCTCTGCTGGATCCGAGCAGCACGGGCAGGCGGCCCCGTGCTCCCACCCCTCGGGCTGGCAGGGCGAAGAGAGCCAAACTGTTTTGTGGCTACTGGCAGAGCGGCCCTGGGAGCGCAGTATCTAATTTGGTGGCCCTGTCCCAAGACTGCCCTTGGGTTAGGGTAATGTGCTGCTGCCGACTCAGCAAGCGCCCGAGGCCACGGACTCAGGCCAAGCCCAGCCCTTCCAAGAGCTTCCTTCCTTAAACCCCCAGCAGCCAGCCAGGAGGGCCCGCCCAGCCTGCTTTAACAGGCTAACGGGCCGGGAACTCTGCAGTGGCTTACCCTGCAGCTGCCTCACGAAGAGTCCGGTTTGAATCCAGGTCCTTGGATGCCGGCTGACTTCTTGCTGCAGCCATGCAGGAATTCTAGCACAGGCGCACACCCCGTGCCCCACGCTGGGCTGCTGCAGGTCGGAACTACCTCACATCCACCTGCTCATTCCCAGCTGCTAGCTGCTGACCTGGACCCAAGAGGCTGGGCCGCTTGCCCTTTTGGAAATGCAGAACTAATGTGCCCAAAAGGGACCAGGGCCTCAGACAGGCTCATCTGTGTTTCAACCCAGCCACTTGGGCCTCCAGCCAACTCACATTGCCTATGTATTTGCCTTTTTTATGCTGTCTGTTGGAAAGGCAGCATTTGCAAAGAAAGGTCGTCTTATTCATGAAATTATAGAAACCCCCGTTAGAAGCTAGACATGATGGTGCACACCTATAATCCCAGCACTGTGGGAGGCCGAGGCAAGAGGATCACAAGTTCAAGCCCAACCTGGGTAATTTAGTGAGTAGGCAACAATAAAATAATGATAGCTTGATATAAAGGCCCTGGGCTTGATATCCAGATGGCCTCAAAAAAGTACCACAGAAAAGGAGGAAGGGATGGAGAGAGGAAAAGAGGGAAGATGGGAGGGAGGCAGGCCCACCCATTAAAATGTAATGTTATTCCTCACCACCACCAGTTTCACGGGTGGTAACTGATGGGCAAGTACTTCATTCACCTGGCATTTTCAAAGACCTGGAATTCCCTCAGCTCCCTCAGGCTCCCGAAATTCCTTCGCCACCCTACAGACACAGCGGCCAGTGTGGCCTCTGGTGACGTCCTTCACTTCCCACCTCACACTTCTAGCAAGAAAGAGCAAACCTTGTGCACGCTCACCTGAGGCAGCAGGGGAGGACGTGAAGCTGACTGGCTACAGTGACTGTCGTCCAGGCAGCCATTGCCCTCCTGGGTGCCACAGACACACGACTAAGCGGTGACCCCACAGCACAGGGGCTCGATGCCACTGAAGGCCACTCCTCCTTGCACCCTCACCAGTGACTACACACAGTCACGGTGACCGTTGGCCTGTGGAAGCGGGTGGGAGATGCTGCTTCCCGCAGGGTGGTTTGGGATTTCACTATTGCCATGCATAAAAGCAAATATGAAAGAGAATTTTCTGGCCATTTAAAAGGGTGACTTGATTGTATTTTCAGATGCAGCCTTTTGATCTCTTGGGAATCACCATCAAATCTCTAGCAGAAATTGAAAAGGAGGTAAGTGAACTGCCCAGAATGGTGGTGGGCAGGCAGGCCTGGGTCAGGATCTCTGTCCAGGACCAGCAGAGAGGGGTGACCTTCTCAGGGAAAGAAATCTTCCCTCAAATTTATTTCTTAGAAAAAAAATAACTCCCTTTTAATGCATTTATTACTTCCAGTCAAATACAGCCAACATCTTGTCTTCTCTAAGTTAGAATATTTTAAGTGGCAGACAGAGCAATCAGTTCTATTTCATTTTTTAAAAATGGCTCAGCTCAGCCAAGGTGGAGGCTGGGGACAGGCACGAGGTGAACTTTTCTTCCCCCTATTTTATGATTTGCCAGCAGGAGGGTCTTGAGGGAAACGGTCAAACCTCGGTGTGACTTAGAGGAAGGGTCAGGGCACCGTGTACAAGCTTGATGAGTTAGACCCACTTGGCTGCCTGGTTTGTGGGAGCTTGGACGTATCCCTGTAAAAAAAAGACAGACATCCAGGATCAGAGTCCAGGGGAGACCTCTAAGGACACAAGGTTAAGATGATGGAATCAAACTGGAGGTCAGATCTGCCAGGAGCATCTGTGTCTTCCTAAGACAGCATTAGAGCGCGCGTCGTCTTTTATGTATAGGAGGTTGTTAAGCAATCACGTGCTGCAGCCGGCTCTCCTCAGAGAGGAACATTTGTCTCAAAGATGGAAATGGTAGAACCATTTCAATATTCTCAGTTCCTTGGGGTTTTCTCTTGTGTACCCAGCTAGCAGAAGCAGGTTGCATTATTGAAAGATGGCTGAAATCAAGGAAAATTGAATCAATGTAGTACAACAAATTTCTAAAGCTGTCATAGCAAAAATAAGACAAAAAACTCCCCCTTTGTCTTTGATTTTCAGTAAATCACAAAAACCAACCTGATTGCCATCTATAGTTTCTGGGGGTTTTTTTCCTAGTAACTTAGCAGGGAAAATGTCTGGCTACTACCTCAGAAATATTAGTGCACATGGGCTTTTACATCTGCCCTTGTTGGAAGCGAGGTGGATGTGGGTGGGGCCGAGCCACCTGCCTGTGAATGTCACCTCTGCGCAGGTCCCCAGGGGCTGGAGCCTAGTGGCCGTGTAGGGAAGGCCTTGGAGGGTGGGAGAGTAGGGGTCTGACGCTGGCTTGTTGGAGGCCGAGTTCATGCCGGCTGCCTGGGTGGGGGCATTGCCTCCACCCCTCCGCGGTAAAAGTAGGGTGACAGCAGAATCTCTCTCTGAGGAGTGTTTCATGGATGCCGACTGTGTAGACACAAGAAGGGCTGGCAGCGAGTCTCCCTTCATGGCCTCTGGTGTCAGGAGGAAGGGCGAGGCCAGCCCAACATCAGGCTTTGTTCCCTCTGGGCCTCACCATGCTGGCTTACCTGTGGGCCGTGACAGCTGCGTCTTCGTGTAAGCACGCATGCACAGCTCCAGGCCCCGGACTTGTATATCTTGTGACAGTGTCTCATTCCTTCCTGTCTCATGGGATTTCAGAAATTGAGGTTCCAGGAGGCAAAGTCTTGGGAGACCTGCCCAAGACAAGCTTGAGACCTAAGTCTGTCTGTACAGCCCTGTACGGGGGCTCTCTGGGGTGCTGGGGACAGTGGGGCGGGGGGAGGCCCAGTGCAGGGCCAGGGTGTGAGGGAGGATTACAGGAGACCTTGGTTCTCTCCCCGCTCGAGGGACTGAAATCTGCTCAGAGGCCCCATCAGCATGTGTTGTCTGGACATCAGGAGCTGTGAGTCGGGGTGTGGCTGCCCCCAGAGGGAACGAGCCAGGCAGGGAGACAGCTCTGAGGACACCGTCCGGGCTGTAGCGCCTCCACTTGACCTTTCTGGGCCCCAGTTTAGTGTAAAGTCAGGGGAGTAGTAACAGTCTTTAATCCCACAGTATTCATGGGTGTGAGACAGCCGTGCTTGGTGTGGAGTGGTCCCTGGAGCAGTCTCTACCACAGTCCTGGTCACCGTCATCATCATCACACCTGGTCTCCCTGTCCACAGATAAGCATGTGACATGGCCTCTGTCCATCCCCTTCAGCAGGTCACACCACCCTCTGCTGGTGACCGAGGAGTGTCACCCCCGTTGACCAAGCCTCGCTGTGTTTCTCATTTTAGTGATCAGGCAAAATGAATAGGTCAGTATTCACTACCTTAAGTAAATTAAGATTGCTTTAAAGTAAATTGGGGAGGGGCTGGGGATTTAGCTCAGTGATTAGAGTGCTTGCCTTGCAAGCACAAGGGCCTGAGTTCGATCCCCGGCACCACAAAAAAAAAAAAAATAAAATAAAGTAAATTGGGGAAATAGAGGTGAGAGGGTGTAAAACCACAACGAGTGTCACCGGGGCAGGGGACACCTTGAAGTTTTTCGTGCACTCAAGGATTTAAAAGTGACCTATACCAGCCATCCCTGCACATCTGAAGGTGAATAGTGTGCTGGTAGCCCCACCCTGTGAGCGGCCCCTTCCTCGCAGCACCCTCAGAGGACTGGCTCATAAATAAACCCCAAACTGCTCTTTTTAGCCCCTGAATTCAGTTCAGTGCTGCTTGTGGGAGTCAGAGACCCGAAGAGGAGCTGCTTCTGCAGCTACCAGGCTCTGTTCTCACCTCTGTGTGTTGGGCCTGGAGTAGAAGGGGGGCCCTAGATCAGACCGACTCGTCCCTGGGTCAAGATGACTTCTTATAACAGTATTTTGTTCTTTTCCATTCTGAACAAGTCTGGTTGCCTTTGGAGAGGGTCCCTGGGATCTTGGCTTAGAAATTTGCAAACTTTTGCATTCTACACACACCATTAACCCAAACCCCAAAACAAATAAATAAATAGAATACGTAAAGGAGGGACAGTGCCTTTGGGTTCAGGACACAAACTTGTGACCCAGACACCTCCGGGGTCCCCCAGGGTTCCTTGGCAAGGCAGGAGAGCCTGGGCTCTATGGAGAGGCTGCCACCTGCTGGGCAGGTGTGTGCCCCCCCAGACAGAAGTGGCGTCTACCCACCCGCAGGAGACACCCGAACTCAAGGAGTCAAGTGAGCTGCCAGAATCCCCCACAGAAGTAGAGCTGCCACGCAGGTGCCCCCAGCACTGGCAAGAGGGCTTATCTGTGGACAGGGAGACCAGGTGTGATGATGATGACGGTGACCAGGACTGTGGTAGAGACTGCTCCACCTCCACTCAGGCCCCAACTTAAAACAAAGATCACTGCCCAACCCTGAAGGCAACACGTTGTTCTGTCTGTCCGCATCAGGCTGGTTGCTTTCCAGCCACCCTGCCAAGCCCCATCTCCCCCACTTGACCTCAGAGCCCCTGACCGTGTCACCCTTGAGCATGGTAGTTAGGGACCTGGGCAGAAGAGCCTCAAACTCCAGCACCCACAGGGCACACACCAGCCTCCAGCCCCAGTGTCCCACTCAGCCTGGACACACCAAGCTGCCCGACACCGAGTAGCTGGTGGAAAGGGACAAGCAGTCACTGGTCACAGCTGGGTGGTGCACCGCCAGTCCACAGAAGCCTCACGAGCTCAAAGGAGAATATGATGCTCAGTCTCAGCAGTCAGGGACAGCCAAGAGCAAGAAGTGGGACATCCTGGCTGGCATCTCGGTGCTCAGGAGTGTCAGCCGGGCCTCTGTGGACATGTAGATGGCAGAAACGACGTGGCACTGCGGGCAGGACACAGGCCCCAGTCTGCAGGGTGCCAAATCTGCCACTCAGGCCTGACCCCAGGGCCTGTTCCTCGCCACCCCATCTCAAACTGGAGAGCAGGCCCGAGTCCCCCGTCCCCAGGTGCCAGCCATCTCTGCCAGGTCCTTCGAGCTGGCAGAGCCCTGGTCCGATGGCTGCTGCACCCAGCACTTAAATTTCATGGATGACATCAAGGAAGGTTACATTTAAAGTTAATACACAGGCCTTTAAGCAGATTTTGCAAAAAAGTCGCTGGAAGGACAACAAAGCCTCTCATGGTTGAGACATACCCCGTGGGGCGGGGAGGGAAATGGAGGAAGCCGCACGCAGTCACTCTCCCAGCCCTGGTGGCAGTGCCACCTCCTGCTTCCTGGCTTCCGGAAGCCAAGTCCCTCGCCACTCATGCACAGCCACTGCCGGGAGCAGGGGCCTTTCGTCCTTCCGTCCTTCCGGGACACGTGTAAACTCGCCCAACCCGCTGTCTCCCTCAGCCACGGCAGGGGACAGAGGGTTTTCTGGCCCAACCACAGCCTTGTCCACCTGCCTCCCCCTCGGGATCAGGCAGCAGCGTGTGGCTCTGAGGAGGGCAGCGAGGAGCCCAGCGAAGCCCTCATTGTCCCCGGCCGGCTGCCTCAGTGAAGCCGCTACAATTCTGCAGCCAGCCGGGGATGAAGCGGCTCCTCTCCGAGTGAGAAGACGGGCATATAAATATTCTCCGTCTCCGCCGCTCTTTATTTCCCTTGTAAGCAGTGGCCCCATTTCTCCATCTGATGGATTCCATCTCGCAGCCAGGGTGGGTGCCCTAGCTCTGCATCCAGGCAGCGGTCTTGGAGATTATCCTAAGCCTTGGCTCCCTCTTGCCCCTCCCTTGCCCGCCCCCCACCTCCCCTGCCCCAGGGCCTCTGTCCAGCCTCCACCCTGCGTTCCACGGTGCACTGTTACTCCCCCCTTCTGGAACAGGACGGCCAGGCCTGGGCGAACCTCGCAGCCCCACGCGGAGCCTTCTCCCCCACCCGCTCCCCTGAAACCAGGGTGCGCACCTTGGAAAACACGGCCAAAGGAAGACTCATTAGCCTACCTCGCTTCCTGGCCAGCAGACGGCCTCCATTTTCATTGGACTTGAAAGCTGAAAGAGGAGGGAGCGTCTAATTAGTAAAGGGATGATCTAATATTAATCACTCCCTTAAAATTGACAAGGGAGGCAGTTCATTTAACCACTTAATTGCTACAGGTTTTTATGGGCTGCTGTTTGCAGACATATTTAATGAAGAAGTTATAAATCTAAGGGAGCTTAAAATTTTAATTTTATACCTAAATATTTTCCTTGTTCTCCTGTTTGTAGTCAATCCTCCAGAGTGTAGTCACGTGGAATGTTCTTTAAATGAACATATTTGCTAACTGGCGTGATTTCAGTTTTTAAAACATTGGTTCCAGCAATTAGGCATTTTTTTTCAGTTCCCAAATGACTAGAGAAATTCGTCTTGATTATAATTGCTCTTAGCCACGCATATCTAATTTGTGTCTTTTTAAGTGTTAATTAGTAAACAGTTTGAGCTGACATCTTTATGTGTTTGTGTGTTGAAAAATGGGGCTTATTGCTTATTTAGCTTGGGGCCGATTCCGCTAGCATTTACGTCACGACATCAAGGTGAAATTAATGAAAATATACTTGGCAGCAAGAGGTAAGAAGAATTTTGAAATTCCACTTTAGGAGTTCCGCTTGGCCTGGGCCTCTTCAAATATACGTGGTTTGGGTGGACGCGGGTTACATCCTGCAGGAAAAAAGTAAAGCAGAAGATTTTTGTACCGGTAATGAAATGGCAGAGTCCAATTTTATAAAATCAGGATGTTCAGATCCCAACACAATTGTTCATTCTACTTTTGGAAAGCTTTCACTGTGCTTATTAATGTGAACGAATTTCGTGGAGGGCCGGGGTGCAGTAGCAAAATCTGTGGTCCCTTTGCACCATCTAGTGGTCAGACTTTAACCTGCAGCGGGAAACGGCCTCCTCTTGAAATTCAACGTTCTCACCACCCAGCGTCCTTTTGATTGCTTTATTTTTCACTCAGGAAGCTGAAATGTTGGTGAAAGAAATCTGCCAACTTCATTCATGAGTTAAATCGATAGGAACAAATCTATTCTGCTCCCCTTTTGTATATTGCTTGAAGACGCAGAGCCCCCACCCAAAATCTCCCAGCTCTCTCACACAGGCCTGAGACCATTCTGGTCAAAACAAAGACACCCAACATTGTCACCACGAAGACATGATACACCAGTGAGGCGCTGGACCTGTTCATTAGCTCAATTGAATCTTTATGATGTGTACATAGACCAAAACATCACGTTGTACCCTACAAATATACATAAGTCTTGTCAATTTAAAACAAATTTTCAAGTACACCTGGTGCATGGCTGCGATCCCAGCACTCTGGGAGGCTGAGGCGGGCATATCACAGATTAGTCCAGCCTGGGCAACTTAGTGACTTATCATGACACTGTCTGTCTCAAAGAATAAAAGAAGGGCTAGCAGTGTAGCTCAATGCAATGCCCCGAGTTCAATCCCCAGCACCACAGTAAAGCCACAGTGACCGGTCCTATTGACTGGCTTTTGTTTCTGCATCAGTACGCTGCACCGTGTGCTTCCTTGTGTGTGTGCGCCTTCGCGCCCCTTTCTGTGGGAGAACAAGTGTTCCATTTTTTGCCTTCCAAAAAGGGCGCGCCCCTTGAAACCCTGCCGGAGGTGGCGGTGGTGCCTAGCGCCCGCTGACCCTAAGCTCACTGGTGGTCTCTGACATTTGCTTCCCAGCCTTCCACAGCTGAACATCTTCTCACATGTCTGTGGGTGGCCTGTAGATCTCTCTCCTTTGTGCTTTTGGTTCTGTTGGCTAATTTTGCTTTCTAAATTCATTTTTAAGGAATAGCAACTTTTTCTCAGTCATATGTTCAAATATATACACACACAATTTAACTAATAATGTCTTTTCGCCTTATTATTGACGTGTGCTACTAATACAAAAGTTTTCAAATTTTTGTAGCCATTCTGTCTTAATATTTTGGTTCAGTTTCCATATCATTCTTAGATTATAAAAACGTCCACCCCTGTTGTTTTTTTCTTTTTTGAGGTACTGGGGATTCAGCCAGGGCTTTCACACTGAGCTACATCTCCAGCACTTTTTTTTGAGATAAGATCTGAGTTGCCCAGGTGGGACTTGAACTTTCAATCCTCCTGCCTCAGCCTCCCTTGGTGCTGTGATTACAACAGGCACGCACCACTACTCCCCCCCAGCTCTTTTCTATTTTATTAAAATGTGAAATGCTTTTCAACTACTTAATTGCTCTGAAGTGTATTAGCAAGTAAGATCTGGAACCAGCTGTATTTGATCCTCTATTTGTTAGTTGTCTTCAGATTAGTTTTTTCTTCCATGACTTAAATGCCGCCGTTACACATTTCCACGGACGTGGGGCGGTACCGGTTTTTCTCGATTCTGTTCTGCGCTTTTGTTGTATTGACTGCCACACTGTTTTGAGCCCTTACGTTTTATAACAAGCTTTCGTATGCAGTAGGGTTAGTTCCTCCTCCTCCTCCAGAATTTTCCCAGTTACAGTGATGCGATCACTCTTTCAGCTGGACTTCAGAATGTCGGGGGCAGAGGTTCTAAAAACTCCACCCTGCCTGTTTATCGGAACCGCGCTGGGTGCAGCTTGGTGGTTGACGTGTCCCTGTCTCAGGTGTGCCTCTGTTTACCCAGGTCTCTATCGCTCTTCAGCGGGGCAGGCGTCTTCCTCCGCACAGCTCCCGCACGTTCCTCTGCAGGCGCCGCCTTCGGGTTCGGTGGTTTCGCGGCTCGTGTGGAGACTCTCTTCTCTTCCTGTTTCCTGTCGCTTATACATAAAGAAGCTGCAGGCTGTCTCGCTGGCTTCCTTTGCTGCTTCTGCCGGATTCCTGGGGCTGCCGAGGCAGGCCACCGGGTCCTCGGCGCTGTCCTCTGCGGCGCTGCTCCCTTCCCGGCCTCTTGCTCTTACTCCGGTCTTACTGGAAGTTTCTGATGTCAGTGTTATTGCTGCATTCTGGCTTGCTGTCTGTAAGCATGTGTTCAGGAATTAGCCATCTCTGTTTTCCTAAATGTTTTAATCAGGGATGGATGGTGGCCTTTAATCATCGGTGGAGATGCTTGTCCTTTCCCTCCCCGGGCGTACGCATGTGGTCCTGGTGTCCACAGAGTCCCCAGCTCTGGAGTCCTGCGGCCCTTCCCCGCTGCCCCCTGGGTCCTGCCGGCCCAGCATCGCCTAAGTAGCCACACCAGACAGGCTGCACCCCGGTGGCCCTGGACATTCATAGGATGAAGCGGCTGAGGGGATGAAAACATGGGGAAGCAGAGAAGGTGCGCGCCAGACAGAACCGCCCGCCTGCTTCCAGGCGGGAACCGAACGCCGCTCAGAGTCTACGTGACCGTCTGGGCCTTTGTGAGTCCTTCGTGGAAGAACTTTTCTACCTTTTTCTCAAGTTTTATGGAATTTCTACCCCTGCACATTTTAAATGAGGTAATACTCCAGAATACCAGCGAGCAGAAGGTCGCATATTGTGTATGTAACACAGGAGCATAGTGGTAAAGGACTGGGCAGGGGGACCTTCCTAGAAGATCCCCCGGCGCCTCATTTTCCACCCAGAAACCGGAAGTCAGCATTGTTTTAGATATTTTCTACCGGTAATCTAGAAGAGGGGAATCAAGATGCCCACTCTTTCTTTTTTCAGTACTGGAGATTAAACTTGGGGCCTTCACACTAAGCTATACATCGCAGCCCTTTTTCATTTTGAGACAGGGTCTCAGTAAGTTGCCCAGGCTGTCTCCTGCCTCGGCCTCCCAGAGTGCAGAGATTACAGGTGTGCGCAGCATGCCTGACTCAGATACCCACTCTTCAGGTGACAGGTGAACCCCGAAACTCTGTCTTCGGCGGGGAGGCAGGGCCGCTTGCAGCAGCGGCACAGCTGTGGCATCCATTTCCGCAGCGGGGCATCCGCCACCCCCACCCCGCCATGCCGTGACCTGAGCGAGCAGGCTGACCGCGTAGGTAGGTGCGGCACACCGAGGGAGGAGCCCAGGGCAGTATGTGCTTTGCGTTAATCATGCGGCAGTCCCCAGACCTGCTACCAAGTGTACTTTCTCCCTTTTTTTCTGGCCGTACGTGGTCTTCCCTACCTATCTTTTGTTCTCCTTTAATAGTCAGGGGTATAAGAACTATATCTCTTCCTTGCATAGTGTGTCCCCATCATCCCCATGCTCACCGACAAAATGCAGTCACGGCCCGTTGACCCTCTGCCTGGCGGGGGCAGTGTAGGGAGCGGTGGGATCTGTGGCAAACTGAAAGTGTGCACCTGGCTGGAGGAAGCAGCCTCTGCTCACCTGGCGGGAGTGATGGTTTGCTTTGTGAGAATCAGGGTCTGCAGCTGCCATAACTTTCAACAAAATCTGGGTAAGTGCTGGCCTTTCATGCAGCCTCCCAAACTTGCGGTGTTGGTAGCTACGTTAAGCACCACCGTGATTGGCATGATGTGAGCCTGCAGCCTGCACACACTCTGCAGAGAGATACCCAGTTCGCTGTCCATGGCGAGAGAGGGTGTGTGGCTGTGGGCAGGCAGTGGGCTTGGGACGTGCCACAGGAACAGGGCCGTCCCACAGTCCTGCTCAGAAGACCCAGGGCTGGGCCTACAAGTGGAAGCTGCCACAGGACCGAAAACCGGAGTGACGGGGCCAAGAGATGAGCCGCCAAACTAGCTGCTGGCTCTCCTGGGTGTTAAACTGTGGCCAGCACCTAGCCTGCCACCACCTACTCGTCCTCACCCATCCAGCCTTCCATCCAGCTGCTCTGGACCGTGACCTTGCCCACGGTTTGGTGGCCACCCCGTACTGCGGAGCCCAGGGGAACAGGGTGCTTCCCAGACCAAAGGCCCCCATGGCTGGGCAGGGCTTTGCCGCTCAGGGAGGAGTGTGTCCCAGACACCTGGCATGGTACCTTCAGGAAGTGATGCGTGGCGGGGCAGGGGGACTTCCGAGAAGCCACCCGAAGAGGCCTCTACAGAGGTGGGGGGCTCCAGTTGGGCCACCTCACCCATCCCTGGCACTTCATCCCATGCTGGAAGGCATGTGCTGTGTGAGCTGAGGGTACCCTAAGAGAGAGGGTCTGTCTTGGCCCTGAGCACGGGGAGCAGGTAGAGGAGGGCAGCAGGTGTCCCTCAGCGTGGCCATCCCCAGGAGGCCTGGACTTGGGGCAGGAAGTGGGTGTTGGGGGGGCCGCTGCTGAGCATGGTGGGCAGAGGCAGCTCAGATGGGCCCTTGCAGAGGACAGGGCTGCCACAGTGGGCCTCCTCCCTGGGCCGCACTGGGGGTGGGGACAAGCAGTGCCCAGGCGTGTGGGTCCTTCCCCTAGAGCCCGGGGAAACTTGAGAGGTGGCAGGAACTAAAGAGATTCCGGAGGCAGCAGGGTCCCTGTCTGGCCCCTCTGTGCAAGGTGAGCCCGGGGGCTTACAAGGAACCCTCCCCGCGGGTGGCTGGCCAGAGGCGCCTCCTGGCTGCATCCCAGCCCCTCATGCCCTGTGCCCCCCACAGACCCAGTCTCCTCCCCTGCATCCGGAAGGGCCCCCGGGATGGGGACTGGGGTTCCTGCCGCTCTTGTCTCCTTAGAGACCATGGGCTCAGGAGCACATGCATCCAACAGCCCTGAGCTCCAGGCCCTGTGGCGGGTCTCACCCTAAGTGAGGGTGTTGAAGGATGAATCTCCCACCTGCCATCCTGGCTTCCCCCACAAACCCCGGGTCCCTCTACTCTGCATGGGGCAGCGGCCTCCAGGCAAAGCACCCACGGCTTCCCACCTCTGATCCAATCTTCCTCGTCTCTGGGGGGCTGCAATCCTAGCAGGGAACAAGAACTTGGTAGGGAAAAGCAAGAAGATGCAGGGGCACAGAGTGCACCTTCCCCACTCCGCCTTCCTGTCCTGCACTTGCCCAGGAGAGTGGACATGTCCAGGGGTTTCCAGACCTGGCTGTTGAGCAGAATTACTTGGGGTCCTTGTTAAAGCACCAGTGCCCACACCTGCTGAACCCTAGTACCCAGGGAGGCTGAAAACCATCCTAAAATCCGGCTCAGCCAGCTGGGTGTGGTCCCTTACATACCTGTAGCCCCAGATACTAGGAAGACTGAGACAAGAGGGTCAGAAGTTCAAGGCCACCCAAGGCTACATAGCAAGACACTCAAAAGCCACACAGCCTGGCCCATTCCTAGGAAAGCAGAGGTCAGGCCTCACCGTCCAGCATGGCCTTGGGGTGGCCCTGCCCTTGTGCTCCTAGAGGACTGAGCTCCAGAAGCCAGCAAGAAGGACACAGGCCCCTCAAGGGAGAAGACATTTCCAGCGGGCCGAGCCACGGGCAGGAAGGCGAGGCGCTGAGAACTTAGAAGCAGAAGACAAGGGTGTTGGGCCCAGGCCCCAGGGCGTGCCGGGGAGTGGGGGCAGCATATCTAGTAGGCCCTTGGGAGGGTGCTGTGGGAGAACAGGCACCTGCCTTCCTCAGTCTGCCCAAGCTGTCTCCACCTGACTCTTCCTTGCTCCCCCACCATCCTCAGCTGGCCAGGCCGGCCCTTTGCACCGCACGCTTCCGGGGCCTGAGCCTGGCTCTGCTCACGTTCGCCCGTCTGCAGCCCCATGACCCTCACCTGCTGTTGTTTCCAGTCAGCCCCCACATCGCTCAGGGCTCAGGAACTCGGAGCCTTTCCTGGCCTCAGTTTCCTCGTCTGCAAAGCTCGGGTGCCACGCAGTCCCCACCCCCTTCTCTGTGTCGCGCATTGTGCTAGTGGGCTCACAACTCCTTTGTGCAAAGACAGGGAAGGTCTGAGCACCCCTTTTGCGGTGAAGCGAGGGTCTCTAAGGTGCGGCGGAAAAATGAAGTTGGCACCTCCTACCGGTGGCACACCGGCCTCTCGGTGAGCAACGGCCTGGAGAAACTGGGACCCACAGGGCCTGGCCTGAGGCCCGTAGTTACAGAGTCCCCCGGGCTGCCGCCCTGACAGTGACGTCTCTTTCCTGGGAGAGGCCAGGTCTGGGCGGCGTGTGGCCACAATGGCAGTCTTCAGCCACCAGAGGGCGTCCAGGCTCGGCGCTGCTCGGCCGGTCTGGGCTCTGTGCACCAAATGCTTTTTAATTGAAAAATTTTTTAATTCAAAAAGGATTTGCTGTTTGTACTCGAGTGCAGGTTTTCCTTATGCAGGAGACTAATGTCTTGAGTAAACAGATCCAGGCCCAAATCCACCTTCAAAGGTACTCACTGTTTGCCCGAGGGACTGAAAAAGCTTCCAGAAGCAGCCCTAGTCTCTTGGGCAAACATTTTGGGGACGCGCAGTTGTGGGCAGAGGACGGCGTCTGTGGGAAGGTTATCCGAAGCCTAAGGGGGATTATGTCAGGGGACATATGTTGAAATTTCATCTGGGGAGTTAGGGAAAACAAGAGCTGAAGGGGGTGCTTTTCTCCAGCCAAGATAACCTAAAAAGGGGGGGAAAATATCCCAGGGGAGAGGTGGGGGCTGTGGCAATCTGTGTGCTCCCCGCAGCCCGCCCCTTGGTTCTCAGTGAGCTCAGGCGCAGGGTCAGGAGGAGGCAGGCGTGCAATTGTGAGGTCTCCCGCCTCCCCACCCATCGAGAGTGCAATAGGGATTTCGCAGTTCATCTTCAAGGCCCATTGGTGACTTCCCCGTGACCCAGCACCACTCCGGGACTGGTGGTTCGACTCCCCCGGGACCTCTGCCTGGTCAGCCGGTGCTCCCCCACTCCAGACCCTCCGACCCAGGACATTTTGACGCTGGCCTGGCTGCCCTGTGGCTCCCTCCCCCACCCATCCCCAGCTGGCATGGCAGGGCCCACTGCAGGCAGAAGGGACAGCCAGACGGTCCCTGCCCTTGACACCACCCCTGCTGTGTTCCAGGACTGGACCCCTGTCTTCCCTCAGTCGAGAGTCACTGCCGCTGGCCTGGCCTCCCATCAGCCCTAACATCACAGGGTTGCCGGCTGTTGCTCGCCGCCCAATCCCATGCACGGCGCTGCCACTTCCAGTGCTGGCCCCAGCGTCCACTAACCTGGGAGGTAGCTGAAAATGCAGACTCCTGGGCCTACCCAGCTCCACCCTCCCGCCCCACACCAGAATCTGCCTCTCAGGAAGCCCTCTCCCCACCCTGCCTCCACCCTCCTCCAGAGCACGGCTCATTTCCTGGCCCTGTGAGCTCTTCCTGAAATGCCCTGTGCCCAGATAGCCCCAGATGCCCCGCCCAGCCCCTCATCCCTACTCGCATGCTGGCCATGGCTGCTCCTGTGCCCTCCCCAGCCTGCAGGTCCTCCTGCGTCTGGGCTGGTGTCCGACTGTCCCCTTAGGCACAGGTGCTGTCACGCCTGTGTGTCTGCTGGGCCCCGCTTCAGCGCGCTCCCGGCCCCTCCTCTAGAGCCGAGAATGCCACCGGTCCCCAGTCCTTGCTTCTCCTGGCACCCTGTGTCTTTGAGCCAGCCTCGGAGTGGCATTCCCTCCGCTGTGTTGAGAGTGCTCAGTCTGTTCCCCGCTGCGCTGGGAGCCCTCGTGGGAACAAGAACTTCGTGGGGCTGGAGCCTGGTCCTGCAGCCAGCACAGGCTGAGCTCCACGCGTCCTGGGAGTGTTTGCTGCTCTTGGCAGCCTGCATGTACCCACGCAGCCACCAGGTGGCAGCATGATCCCGGCCTTCCCTGGTGGGGCAGTCCAGGGCTGCCAGCCTCCAGCTCCTGATGCCCAGATGATGGCCTATGCCTGGGCCACTAGACACAGGAAATCAGGAGGCCTAGGGCTGCTCTGGTGGCTCCAGCCTGCCACCCACAGATGGTCAGAGCGTCTGTTCGGAGCCCTGAGAGTGAAGGGCTGTACCCGCCTTAGAGATGAGCCCACCCAGGGTCAGAGAGGAGGCCCACCAGAGGTGCCCCTCTTCCCTTTAACAGGTGCTGTCAGGCGAGACACACCCCGTCCTCTGGCTGCAGCTCACCCGGGGGCACCAGCCACGTCCCCCACAGAGACCATGTCCACCCACTTTGTTCTTAAGAGGCTTTCTAGTCACATGCCTGCTCTGCACTTCTTTGGGCATCAAGACCCCACCCTCGCCCCGTCCTCGGAGTTCCGTGGACTCGCCGTGACTCGGCCTGTGTGCAGGCACTCAGGTCTGCAGTAAGGGCGGTGAGAGCCACCAGGATCCAGCTGTGTCACCTGTGCCATGGGGAAAGCATGTGAGGGAGTGGGGTTGTGCCACAGGGACTCGGGAGCCGCTGGCCCGGGGTCCTCGGGTCATCATGTAGACACTGTCACCTTAAGGGGTCCCCAGAGCCTGGTGGCTGACACAGGTTTGTCCCTGACCAGCGGGGACGGCGGGCCCAGAGCAGCAGGAACCAGAGGATGTCCTGTGAACGGGGAGGTGGCAGTGCAAGCTGCCAAAGGTTTGCTCTGGCCTCGGGGCATTGGTCACTGTTGGTGCTGAGGTCACACCTTGTAAAAGCTACCAGTTGTCCCCACCTGAGCCTGTCACCCCAAGGTGTGTTCACACATGCACACAGCCACTGCTCGAATTCACCACCCTTGTGCCCCCAGCCGCTGTCCCACTGGACGCTTGGGAAGGGCCTTAGCACCGCAGCACGGCCGTGGTCCCTTGTCCCCTGGACTGACTGCCTCTCTGTCCCCGCCCTCTCTCCCTGCAGTACGAGTACAGCTTCCGCACGGAGCAGAGCGCCGCTGCCAGGCTCCCGCCCAGCCCCACCCGGTGCCAGCAGATCCCTCAGTCCTGAGGTGCCCGCCACCGCCTCGGGGAGAAGACGCGTCCACCCAGTGCCCACACTACTGACGGGGCGGCTGGGGCGGCTGGGGCTGCGGGCAGCTCCCCTCCCTCGCCCGCCCTCCCACCGCCCTTCCCGCCAGCCAGCCCCTCCCATGCCGGGCACGCCCGCCTGAGCCACCAGGACCCCGGGCAGCTGAGTGGTCATGTGTGGTCATCAGCTTGCCTGACAAGGCTCCCCGGTCTCCCTGGGGACGCTGTTCATAATCGCGACTAATCTGTGTGTGCTGTAGTGACCCGCAGCTCCTAGAGTGTCTGTGATGACGAGTTGTACTGCAAACACCTTACCCACCGGTTGCCCCAGCTCCCGGCGACCCCCGCTGGCTCCTCTCCTCCGCCTGCCGCCTGCCGCAGGCATCCCACAAAGCCGTTGTTTCCCTCCTGGGAAACCCTAGGCTTGGACCCAAGGGTGCTGGGAGCAAGACCCTCTCACCACGGGGTCGAGTGACCCGAGCAACTCATGGCAGCCCTGAGACAAGGGGAGGAGCCAGCAGGCCAGAGCAGACCCTGCCCCACTTTGGGCGCCCACAGCATTGTCACCTGATCCACACACTGGACATCCAGAAGCTGGACGCTACAGGCTTCCGCCAGCAGCACAAAGGCCTCGCTCTCTGGGGAGACGGCTGAGCGACCCAGCGCCATCCTGGACTTGAGTGCGGCTGCCAGGGCGCCGGGCTCGTCTGCACACTCCCTTCCCCAAGGGCTCATCTGAGGAACACCTGCGTGCCACCAACAGCTCCACCTGCCTTCGCCCAGTGGCCACGGGGTGCGCCCACAGGGTGCACAGCGCACCCCGAGCCAGGCTGTCTCCGCGGCATCTGCCAGCAGGGATGAGTTGTTCTGAAGAGCCTCTGGCCCTGGTCTCTGGATTTGGACCAGCCCTGACATCTCCGCAAGTGTCCAGCCACGCCCAACTGCCAGGAGCCCAGTGTCATCGCCGTCCCTCAGACTCGGACCCTCACTGCGGGCTGCTCGCGGAGACCGTCAGGCTTTGTCCAGGCTCCTCGGAAGGTGGGTGTCTGCTCTGCCATGGTGGGGCTTGCAGAGCGGTCAGAGACTGGGGAGCGGTACAGATCCCCGACTGCGGTTCCAGACAGCCCGTGGGTGACAGGGTGGCCAAGGGGCCCAAGGAACAGGAAGACGCAGTGGCCAACGGGGCTGGCTAGGCGCCAAATACCTCACATAGCAGTCAGGCCCTCCTCGGATCGACCCCTCCCCCACCAGCCGTCATCTTCATTTAGTACCTCTTCATCTCTGAGTGTTGGGCTGTGGTTGCTTGATCCCCTTCCCCAAGACCTAGGTCACCCTGGAGGACTGTCCCATGCCACTGGCCACTTCGCTCATCGGCCGGCCCCGGAGGCCCAGGGTACCCATCGTGGGACTGGTGCTCAACAGGACAGAGCGGACAAGCTGGCCGCAGCGTCGCCACCTCTCAGATCATCTAGCTGTGTTTCGGGAGCACCGGACCACCTGAGAACCTGTGTCTGCTGCTGACTTTGTGGTGGCTGCTCCCAACCAACTGGCCTGCATGGCTCGAGGCCCAGCACAGAGGGTAACATCCAGCGGGCTGGGGGCAGAGCTCCAGGCTCCTTGCCCATTGCACTTGACTTGTGCACTTTGTCCCGGACCTCTGTCCGTGTCCTCGCGTCCCTAGATGGAAAGCAGGGCTGCTCTGCGCCTCTGATGGCCCGGGGAGGCTCAGAGGCAGCAGCAAGCGACCCCTCGTCAGTGACCAGAAAGCAGAGCCCTGGGCAGCAGCAGGAAGGAGGAGGGGCACTGGCGCAGGCCCGCAGGAGGAGCAGCTGGGCACACGGGCGGGCTGGAGCAACCTCTGTGGCATTATGGACTTAGAGAAGAGTAACCTCCACTGTGAACGCCGTGATAATGGCAGTTTAAGCTGATCAGGCAGTGACAGCATTGAGAAGGACTTGGTGTCTGTGGTAGGTTTTAGCTGCTCCCAACGCCATTTCTTGCCTGCTGAGAGGCGGGGTGAAGATGAGCGAGCCAGTGGGTGACCGTGTGTGTGCATGTGTGTGTGTGTATATGTGCATATGTGTGTCCACACCCCCGTGGGGATCAGGCAGACCACAGAACCGAAGGTGGGGCTCGGGTCCACATTAGAGTCCATCAGCCTTTCAAGTCCCAGGGGAGCCCTTTCCTCTGCCACCCCTCTCACCACCATTGGAAGGAAGCACAAGGGTTCTGTTGGAAATGTGAAGGGCCACCGCCTCTCTCCCAAGACCCCGCTGGCTTGTCCCACAGCTGCTGCTGTCCCTGCCCAGCACCCACTGTCCTCGTGAGAAGACAACCAGAGCACAGCACCCCGTCCTCCCCTAAAAACCCGTCTCCTCCGAAGGGCCTTAGACACGGCACACTGCCGCAGGGAGCAGATGGTGACCTCCAGGTTTACTTGCAGATTCATCTAAGGCCTTGTTCCCCACCCCAAGTCCAAGGACTGTGCCAGCCTCGCCCTCTGCCCCTTGGCAGCAAGGAGCCGTGGCCACCAATCAGTGGCCCCTCTGTACTGCAGAAGGCAACAGGAGGACAAAGGGACAGATGCTTGCTGAGCACCTCCACCAGCTGGGCACTAGGCCCAGCAGTCTAAGCACATTTCTTCTGTGGTTCCCCCCTGAAAACAGCCAGCAGCAAATGCCCTCTGCCCCTCCTGATGGATGAGGATCCCGAGATGGGCCCACACAGGCACAGTCTGGCAAGTGGCAGGCACAGAATCTGGCCCAAGGCCCACAGAGCCAGCATCCTCTTGTAAGCACATGCCGCAGGCTGGCCGCTGCTCCCAGTCCTGCAGCAGACTTCCCAGCTGTCCCCGGGCCTGCGGTCACCATGTCACAGCGTGCAGTGGGTGTGGAGTGTGGGTCGGGAGCCCCCGTCCTGCTTCCTCCCCACAGCCAAGGGCTCCACAGTCTGCAGGGTGCCGGCTGCCCTGTCACTTGCCACATCTGGACTCCCGGCCTCAGCTGCTGAGAATCATGGGGAAGCAGAGCTCATTGATCAGCTTGTGGGCCACCTGGCGCCTGAGCTCAGAGACAGAGGCCGGGTGCCTGCCGTTTCCCCATGTCCAGCCCCGTCTCGGGCAGCCCGGCACCCTGGGTCAGCCTGGCTTTTATCTGTTCGGGGCACAGGCCTGGGGGCCACTGTAGCCATCACCACCACCGAAGATGGGTCCACCAGCTCCGCACACTGTGCCGGCCCTGGACAAGGCCCTTAGGAACGGCCCCCTTACTGCATATTTATTCACGGTGACTCTGTATTTGGCAAAGGGAAGATTCACTGTGTGATTGTCTGTATTCTTAATATAATTTGTTAAATAAACGTTTGTTTTAACCCTTTTCCCCAGTTTGCTGTTGTGTCTCAAGCCAGCAGAGGTCAGCGTCCCTCCAGGATGCCTGTGCCCCTGCTTCCAGCTTTCCCTCTGGCCAGGCCGAGCCTTTCAGCCTTCTAGAAATTGCTGCTCTGTCCCTGTTAGATCCAGTGACCTGGTTACCGCTGGAGGAATTCAGGACAGCTGCAGAACCCCGCTGTCCCCTGGCTGCGGAAGGAGGAAGTCCTGGTGGCCATGGGGCCGGCTGACCAAGAATGCTGAGCGCGCTTTCATCTCCCATTGCCCCGAGCCCTGTCTGTGGGGTGCGGGGTGCGTCTGGCTATCAGGGTGTCAGGGACACGGCTGCAGCTGTCCTCGCGGGTCATCCCCACGGTTCACCTGCCAGCAAGACGCCACTCCACAGGGGCAGAGGCGGCCTGGGGCTCCTGAGAGGTGCCGGCAGCTCGGGTTTCACTAGCAAAGCTCTCTGCCTCCCTGCCGGTGACCTTTGCATTTCTGGACTCACATCTCAGCCTGGGCTGTCGCTGCCTGCAGCTCCTTCACACCGGACTCGGCAGGAAGGAGCCAGAACGGGCGACCCTTAGCTCAGCACTCAGCTCCTGGGCACGGGGAGGGTCCCCAAAGAGCTTGATTCCTCCAGCCCTGGCCCCCCTCACTCCAGCCCACAATAGCAGGAGTGGAAAGCAGCGAGATTGAGGACTCACTACCCTGCGTCAGCTGGAAGGGCTATGCTGCTGCTGGCTCTGCCAGCTCCTGACCCTGTGGACCTCAGCTTGTCCCCAGTGCCGCTTACTGTCAGAATGGGCAGCTGCCCTCCCTCGAGGGCTTCCTGGGAATGTGGAGGGAGGATATGGGCAGGATGTGAGCATCCAGCAGAGACATAGCCACGCAGCAGCTCACTGTTCAGGATCTGCGTTCTGTCACTATCCACAGAATGCACAAAGTCCCTCCTGGGCCTGGGACCAGGGCCCTCAAGTGCTGCAGGCGACGGCACACGGATGGATGTCCAGGCCTGTGGATATGGTCTGGGTATACCAGCCAGGCCGTGCAGACTGAGCAGCCACCCCCAGGGAGGTCTCACGAGCCTCAGAGCCAGGCCAGGCTGCAGGGGCTCCTCCTGCCTGTCATGTGTCTCCTTGGCCTCTGCCCAGACACTGAGTCCCATTTTGCACACCAGCATCATGGTGCCCATAATCACATGGCATCAAGTCTACTCATTCTCTGTCACATGGTCCCCAATCCACAGTCCCAGGACAGATTGAGAGGCAGCTGGGCTCAGATGACCCTTCTGCTCCTGGCAACGCTGGCCCAGGGTGGCAGCATGGGGTGTGCACACAAAGCATGTGGAGCAGCCCCCATAGGTCGGGACCGTGAGGGGAGGAGGGTCTGGGGTCCTTCCTGAGAGGTGGGAAAGGACAGAGCTCCCGAGAGAGGAAGCTGCTGTACCTCAGCAGCTCTGATGGCAGAGGCCATGAGGTGGCCGGGGCATCCTTCCTTCATCCATCCGTCCATCCGTCCAGATCACACCGTGCAGTGCCCTGAGCCAGCACTGGGATTAAGCAGTGACCAGCCCTGCTGCCCATGTCCCTGCCCTCAGGCAGCAGACATTCTAGCCATCTCACTGAACCCTCCCCATCTCCTCCTTCCCTGCTCCTCTGGCCGCTCACTCCCAGCCAAGCTGCAGGTACCTCCCTGGAGCTCAGGGCTTCCGGAGCTCAACACCTCCAGAGCTCAGCCTCATCGCCCTCTCCCCGAAGCCCACATCTCTGGCTGTTCTTTGCTCTCTCATCGGCCCCTCCCCAAGCTCCAGGGGCCACCTGCAGGTCTCTACCTAGATGCCCCAAAAGCACAATGACCCCTGCCCACCCAGAGCTGAATTCACCCTCTTATTTGCGGCCCCTCCTGTTCCTCCTCCTGTCTTGCCTCTGAACAGCCCCACATCACTCATGCTGGGCCTAGAGCCATCTGGGACCACTCTGCTTACAGCTCTCTCCTCTACAGGTGTCTTCACCACAGCTCTACCTCACTGGCTGGCAGCCCTCACCCTAAGGGCAGAGCTAGAGTCCCTCAGGACTTAGCCCTTCCTCCTAGGTCCAAATTCCTTGTGGCTCCCCCAGCCCTTGGCTTTGTGTCCTGCTTTCCCTCTGCCTAGATTGCTTCCCCTCGCTTTTCTGCCCAGGAAACTCCTGTTCCCACCTGTGGCCTCTGCACCTCTCCTGTGCTGTCTGTCTTGACCCTTTGGGGGCAAAGATGATGGTTCTCCCCTGTGCCTTGAACACAGGGTACGACATGGCACTGGACTGCAGCCACTTGATCCTCTCATTTGGTTCCATGCTCCTGGAGGCAGGGGATCTATGTCCCATTTATCATAACTCCCCTGCCATGTAAGTACACAGAGCGCCCCGCCTAGAGAGTGGCAGGCATCGGCAAAGACTGAGTCCCTTGGCACAGGTGGGGCAGACAGACAGAGGCCAGCGGTCCAGGGACCATGACGTCCAACACTGGACAAGTCCTGATGTGGCCTCAAAGATACCAGAGACCCAGTATGAGAGCCAGGCCTCAAATGGCTCACCCCACTAAGGGGCTGGCTCCAAGCCGGCTGGCCTGTGGGTGCCGGTGGGACACGAGGTTACTGCCATGGGCTGCTGGCTCTCACCCTGAACCCAGCTCTGGGGAGGCCAGAGAAACAGGAAAGGAAGCCAAAGGCTCACAAGACCCAGCACTAAAGGTACAAGGGGCTTGTGTCTCAGGGACCAGACGTGAGCAGCAGGGTAGCATGAAAGGCACGGTTGGGTTTGGAACTATTAGGAAGTGGGATGTAGCAGGAGGAAGTGATGTCACTGGGGGGCTCCCTGCCTGCCCCACTCTGTGTTTGCTCCCTGGCTGCCATGAAGGGAAGAGGCCTCCTCTGATGTGACTCCTGCCATGATGTTCACCTCATCACAGAAAGCAACTGGGTCAAGGGACCGTGGACTGAAACCTCTTGAGACTGCGACGACACTTTAGATATGAGGGAACTAGCGTTGTGGCTATGTCCATTCACCTCTCCCACAATGCCCTGGGTGGGTCACTGTCACCCCTCCACACGTGTGAGAAAGATGACAGCCTTGGGGGAAGGGCATCAGCCGGAGCCCCCGGGACAGCTGGGCTGGGCCCTGAGCTCCCACCGCTTCCTCCCCACACCTTGGACCAGAGAGATGTCACCAGAGAGACTGCCCCTGGGGATGGCGGTGCTGGGGCCAAGATCTCGGAAGGATCTGAGGGTCTGTGCTCCTGATGTGTGGGGTGAGGATGGCAGAGGCTGGAGCGCCCTAGGCACACCTTTGTCTTTAGGGGAGGGCACAAGGCTCTCAACCTCAGCTGCCACTGGGACTTCTTGAGTTTTTCATTATATGTCTGTGCCCAGACCCCACCCAGATGGATTAGAGAAGAATCTACAGGAGCACCAGGAACACTGCCATTAGCAAGCTCCCCAGGTGAATCCAATGCACAGCTCAGATGGAGACTAAATTCCAGGCTGTTGGCCCTTCCCCAGTATGAGGGTTTGGGTCTCGAATGCCCCTGGTGGCCCATGATTTAAAAGCTTGGTTGCCAGGCCTGAGGCACCGTGAGTGTGGAAGCGTTAGGAGGTGGGGCCCAGCGGGAGGATGGTAGGTCACTGGGGACGTGCCACTGAAGGGGACACTGGGACCCTGGCCCTGCCTCTCTTTCTTTGCTTCCAGACCACCAGAAATGAACAGCCCTCCAGCAGGCACTCCCAGCCACGACATTCTGCCTGGCCCCAGGCCCAAACCAATGGGGCCAAGAGACCATGGACTAGAACTACTGAAACTGTGAGCCAAACAATCTTTCCTCCCCTAAGTTGTTTATCTCAGGTATTTTTTCACAGACACAGAAAGCAGACTAACCCACCCAGGTTCCTGTTACCAGCCAGTGGAGCGCATCCCACAGAATAATGAGATGACAGAAAAAAAGAGGCACCAGAAGAGCTCATGCCACAAAAGGAGGACAAAGAGCTGAAGAGCCCCCTTCAGAAGTCACAGATCAAACAGAACCCGAGTTTGGCACGAACACGGAGTGTCCTCCCAGAGACACTGCACAGGGTGGGGTGTTCTGACATGCCCAGAAAGAAAAGGCCAAGCACATCAGCAGCTGCACTTGAAGATTGTAATACAACTCTCAGAAGCTGTCGTCAAACTGATAAAATATGAGCAGGGAGGCAAAAGATTTCAGTAACCTAATTAATAAACACAGAACTCTCAACCTGATAGAGAGCCACAGGTACCCAGTACCAGACCACAGTACCCAGGTAGACAGTACCACACAGGTACCCAGTACCAGACCACAGTACTCAGGTAGACAGTACCACACAGGTACCCGGTACCAGACCACAGTACCCAGGTAGATAGTACCACACAGGTACCCGCTACCACTAGAGACATCATTAAAGAAGCCTCAATAAACTCCAGACTCAATATCATACCTGAGACTGTCTTGATCACCTGGAGATACAAGTAGAAACTTATAACAATGATAGCACTTTAAAACTGCACCTGATTGCAAAACACAAAACATACAACTAAATAAGAGGAAACCATAAAGAAGTTAATAGCATCATAGAGCGAAATGATAATGAAATCAGCACTTATCAAAATTCCTGGAACAGAGTTGAAGCAGTAGTAGACATAATGACTTCACTTATCCAAAAACTGAAATGACTACAAACCAGCTGAGCTGTCAACTGAAGGGAGGAGAAAGAGCAACTAGTACATAAATGCAAAGAAACTGGAAATGATAAGAAAAGCAGAATCCACGAAGTATGTAAAGCAAAAACAAATTATGAAAAAGTCTAAATTTTGTCCTTTAAAAAGACTAAACTTCTGATGAGAAGATGCAAATAAAAAGAGTTTAAACAAGAAATTTTGTCTCCATTTATTTCCAATTCTTTTTTTCATTCCCTCTCCCCACTTCCAATTAGCTTTATTTTGCACTTTATTTATATCTTGGGTTTCTCATATAAGAGAAACCACACAACATTTAAGCTTGTGTGTCTGATTTATTTCACTTAATATTATGGTCTCGAGGTGCATCCATTTTCCTAATGACTCAAGTTTATCCTTCTTTATGGCAGAGTAGTACTCCACTGTGTATAAATACCACTTATTTTATCCATTCATCTGTTGATGGACATATAGGTTGCGTCTAAGGTTTAGCTATTATGAATTGTGCTGATGGGAAGGGGACCAAGAGATAGAAGGAGCGGGGAGGGAGGAGAGGGTTAGGGGGTAAAAAAACAAAATCAAGTTGTGTTAGGTACATGTACCAACTCCCCAGAATAAATATAATCATTTTGCACTGAAATGAAACATGACCTAATAAAAATTTTAAAACTGAAATTAGCTACACTGTAATAATAAAAAACAATATCTTAGTAATCATACATCATTAAATATCTGAAATAAGATAAAACATCAAAATCAGTATGAAAAACAAACAACTATTGAACAGTTAAACAAATCAAAGATCTCTCTCCCATTTCCCTTAATATCCCCAGAACCCAAATCATCAACCGTATGGCTGTTATTTCTTGGGAATCTGGGTGAACTCAATCTTTTTTTGAAACAACTCAGTCCAGAAGACGAAAAGGAGGAAGGCCACCCCGTTCAGCTGATTCCAAAGCAGATGAGGACAATACATGTACACGAAAAATTAGAAGCCTGTTTTTTATGACTATTGGTGCAAAAATCCTCAGTAAAGTGTTATCTAACTGAATTCAGCAGTGCATTAAGAAATAATTCTTTTAGACTGCATAGGGATCCTCCCAAGAATGTCCAATGCTGAAAATGGCCATCTGCTTGTCATCGCATTAATGACTGCTACAATCACCTCAACTCATGCAGAAAATAAATTTGGCAAATCTCTGTAAGTATCCTCCTCGGGACGGGGATAAGTCACTCAGGCCCACTACCAGTATTTCCTCACGGTGCACTGGAGATCTAAGCCAATGCCATAAGACAAGAAAAAGAAACCAAGTACAGAGCTGGGGAAGGAGCACAGTGGTAGAGTTTCATTCCCAGCACTGCCAAAAGAAATAAAAATAAGGACTGAAAAGGAGAAGAGAAAGCCAACATTCTTGGCAGGTTATATAATCCAGACCCAACAACCGTTAGAACAAATCAGAGAGTTAGGCAAGGTTGCTAGATGTATAAAAACAACTCCCCAAAATGAATAGCATTCCTCTACATCCATGGTGGCACACCTGTGGGCACACGTGCCACAGCAGGCTGTTTCTATCATTGAAAGCTCTAAAAGGTTCACCATCTGTGCTGTATATGAACAGCCACCAACAAGGAAATAAAGCAGAAAATACGAGAACCTATGGTAGCTAGGAAGTAACAAAGGTAGGCAAGGTTTCACTGAAGATTTTTTAGCATTTAAAAGAAAAATGGATATCTCAATAGAAAGATATTCCATGTTTACTTTATCAGTCTAAAATCCCTTTACACAAGATGATGAACTGCAGGACAGCAAGACCCCTTGTCTGGGCACACACCCTGTAGGCAGGGTGGTGTTTGGCACAGAACAGGCCCACTGAATTACTGAATATTTGTCCACTGAATTAATGTGAAGATGCCAGTCTGCTCTAACTGACATACGCAGCAAAATCCAAGCAAAAAGTAATAAAAATTTGTAAACCACAAATTCTTCTCTAAAACAAAAAATTCATGCAAGAGTTCTGGCAGACTTTGACAAAGTTATTCTAAAATGATAAAATGTTTATGGAAGAATAAAACTCCACATTAAACATTTTTTTAAAAAAAGAAAACAGTAAGAAGAGGGATTTATTCTTCCAGAGACACTGCAAATCTAATGAAAACAGTGCGATGCCACAGTCCTCTAAGACTTCAGTCACAAGAAGCTGGGTGTGGGAATAGCAGGAAATGTGCAATTTTTCTATAAATCTAAAATGGCTCTAAAATTTTGGGGAAATCTTTTTTTTCTTTTTAAATCATTTTATAAAGCAGTGCAGGACTGATCCTAAAATAGGAATATGATGATAAGTGGTCTGGGGCAACCGTCTCACTTAGTGGACACGTGGACACACTGCAGTTGAATGTGTATCTCGGAGTGGAATTGCTGGGTCAGAGAGGAAATGGAGCCTCAGAATCGAGAAATACATACAAGTGGTCTTCTAAAGAGGCTGTAGCAATCTCCAAAATGGTTGTCGCAACCCACACACCGGCAGCGTGTGGACAGTTCCAGTGGCTCCAGAGCCTTAACAATAAATCAGGTATTTTCAGACTTTTTTAAATTAGCAATTTTAATAAAATGTGTAGATGTGATGCAGCCCACTGTAGTTCAGATTTGCCTTTCCCTGTTGACTACTGGGGTTGGGCACATGTGCGTATGTTTATTGGGCATTTGTATGTCTTTTGTGAAGATCTGGTCTTGCCCATTTTCTAGTGGGTTGTCCCTCTTTTCCTGACTTTTCTATTCCTTAAGTATTTTTGAAGCCAGCCCTCCATCCAGCACAGGTGCACATACCTTCCCCCTTTCTGTGGCTGCCTCCCTCACCCTCATCATGGTAGCTTGTGATGAACAGAAATTAATAACGGGTTTAGTCCAGTTACCAATCTTTTTCTTCACGGTTGGTACTTCTTGTTTAAGAATCTTTACCTATCCTCCCAAACTCTTTGAAAATGGCTCTTATTTCTGCCAGTGTCTTGCCTGTGAGCCAGGTGGGGAAGCTTCCTGGAGAAGACAAGGGTTCATCCCTTGAGCCCTAAGAGGTGGCCCTGGGGCAAGAGACGTTGCAGGTGAGGGATGAACAGCACGTGTACCATCAGTGTCAGCAAACATTTATGGGGGACAGTGGGTCAGTGTGCATCACCAAGTCCTGCAGCTAAGGATTCCTCCATTTAGCAGATGAGGAATCTGAGGCCCAGAGAATGCTCAGAACTGTATGGCCAGTCAAGGGCAGTTTAGGGACCCAACTTCAGAGGCAGGCCTGGGCACACTCAAGACTATGTCCATCTGAAAGGTGCCATCCTGTCATGGGGTGGAGGGTAAAGGAGAGAATGGTTCCTGAGGTCAGATGGACCCAGTTCTGGGTCTGCAACTTCGCCTCACTGCGCCCCTGAGGCTCTGGGCTAACAGTAACCAGCCACCTGGGGCTTTTAGGTGGAGAAACCGAGGTCAGACCCATTACATAGTTGGTCCAGGGGATTCAGGGTACTGGAATGGGGCCCCCAGCAAGGGTTTTGGCCTTGGGGAGGCCCCACAAGGCCCCCTCCAGAGTGCGCAGGAAGGACTGATAATCTAAAGCCATGAGACCGTGCCACCCAATGCCTGTCCCCCAGTGTGAGAGTCACCACTTTGGGCAGACAGGGGCTCTCTGTATGTTCCCTGCCGGATTTTGTCAGAGGGCTGGAGCATTTCTAGCCTGAGCCACTCCCTCCCCACCCCACCCCAGGGGAACGCATCAGAGGCTCCTGCTGGAGTCCGGGCAGCCTCACTGCCTAGAGGGGGCGACCTGGGGCGGCTCCTCGCAATGGCCAGGACACTCCCACTGCAGGTCCCAGGTAAAGCACTTCGCGGCGAGTCCCATTCCTAGGGCGGGGCTCTCCCACTCACTTTTCCGTAAGCCCCGGGCTGGAGAGCGTTGCAGAGCAGCGGGCATGGATATCCACGGCCCTTTGGTGCCAGACCCGGCACCCCACCCCGGGCAGCCGGCTCACACCTGGTCGGCCACACCCGGGCGCTGCGCTGCGCCCTGCCCGGCGCCGGCCCTCGCTGCGCTCCGCGGGTCGCCAGCATCCGCGCACCGCGGTGACTCCCGAGCCTCGCCGCAGAGCTCCTCTGACCGCCCGAAAATAAATCCATTGACTTCGCGCTGCCGACGTGTGTTTGGAAGGAGGCCAGCCGCTGCGGAGCAGCCCGTGTAGACCCGGACAGCTCAGAGGGAGAGCGGGCCCCGCCCAGCCACCCAGGCCAACCCTGGGAAGAGGGCTCGCGGGAGGGGCTGGAGCACGGGCCTCTGGACCAAGAGCCCTTGGCCCCATTCCCCCACCCCACCCATCTCGCACTGAGCCTCGGCCTCTGCATCCGTGAAGTGGGGAGAGCAACAGCCCCTGCCTTGAAAAGCTGCCATGGTTAAGGAGATGTATATATCACTGTTGGCCAACTTTTAGGCCACAAGCAAGCTACCTGTGCCTTTCTGGGCGTTTCCCCAGCTGTAAAATGGGTTTACTAAAAGCCTTTCAAGACTCACCGTAGGAGTGAGACTGCAGACGGCTGCTGACACCTACTCGCGCCTGGGCACGTGGGGTGGGGGTGGGGTGATGTGCTCTCAATTACACGGGGGTCGTTTAGGGACCCAGGCCCCAGCCCGGAAGCTGCTGGCCCGACACAGAGAGGGGTGCTCCCTGATCCCTGATGGAAGAGGAGACTCACGGTGTGGCCCGTAAGTGTCTGACCAGGGGCCTAGGGGCAGTGCCCTCCCCTGGCTGCTCTTCAGGGCCCTCTCGGGTTGAGAAACCAGGGAAAACCACTCCGTTTCTGACACCATCCAAAAGATGAGAATGGTCCCGGGCATCCAATCCTTCCCTTCCTCCTGGCAACTTACACAGCCCTGAAACCGAGCCAAGACCTCGAACATGGCCTGCACATCCATGCCAGAGTCCAGGCCTCCACATAACAAGCCTTGGAGACTTGGGCGGCAAAGCAGGGTTCTTGCTCGGGCTCGGCCTTGCCGGGCGCTAGGTGACCCCTGGCCCCACAGCCTGGCCCACAACACGCCTCCCAGCGGCCGACCTGAGGGGCCCCTGAAAACCCAGACTTCCTTCCCAACCAGGGCTGCTGCCCACCCCTGCTCCCCCCAGAAAAATATTTGGAATGGTCTTTGACTGAAATGAGATTAATCCTCAGCTCCCTGCAGTGTCTTTGGGCATATGTTTTTATAACCTCCCTTTCAAATGAGAACCATTTGTTGTGGGGAAGCCGGGGAGGCCCTGCCCTAACGGCTGGGCCAGACATCACCACCACCTGAATGAATGTCACAGGCGGTGCCAGGGGGCAGGGCCGAGGGGAAGGTGACAGGTAAGTGGTGCTGGGCTCCACAGTCCCTACCCTGACCGGTCTCCAGCCAGTGGCAGAAGCCAAAGGATATGGGTCCCAACCCCGATTCTCCTGCACCACAATCTGGCCTGGAGCTGGTGACTTTGACTCCCTGAGCCTCACTTTCTCCCCTTGTGAAATGGGAGAGGCGATGGCCCCAGTGTCCCCTCAGTGATGTGACCAGTGCCTGGAACGCAAAAGACCCTCGATGTTTAATGGGGTTATTGAAACATGTCAGCTGCTGTGGAAGAGCTGGTCCTTCTGGGTGGGGCCTCTCAGAGGGCTGCAAATGCCCGCCCTAAATGCGATTTGAGACCCTACCTGCTTCCAGGCTCTCCTCTAAGCAAGAAGGTAGCCTGCAAAGAATTGAATCACTGATGCTTTAATACACAGACGGCGCACTTTATAGGTGTAACCATGCAGTCTCTTTAATTAACTCTGAGCCCTTGGTCGGCGGGCTCCTCTCTCAGCACAATCCCCCCACCCCCAAGTCTTGTTTGAAGTTTGCAACCACCCCCTAACCCCGCCACCCCCTCTTGAAGCAGCGGCAGACCCTCAGGGCTCAGCTGGGAGGGATTTATTGGGGAATTTCAATCATGGGGTCTTGGCTCAAGCTTGTTGCTTCCCCAGAAGTTTGGTGCAGGCGAAACTAAGACCTGAAGGAGTGCTTGGGTGGATTCTCTCAGAGCCCGCAAGCCCACCTGAGCTTGTTGGAGCATTCACAGCCCCTCGCTTGGAGGAAGAAAGTGCTGGACGGCCAGAAAGATGCAGGCATTGGGACAGCGTGGAGGTACTGGACTCACTCACCCTAAGAAGCTGCTTAGAAATAGGATTTCTGGGCCGGGGATGCTGCTCCGTGGCAGAGCACTTGCCTAACATGTGCAAGGCCTTGGGTTCTATCCCCAGCACCTGGAAGCTTTTAAAAATCCACCTTGGTTCTCACCCCTCCCTCAGCAGAGACGGGCTTGGGCAGGTGTCTGATTGCTGGGGCCTCAGCCCCTCATGCTGGGGAAAGTGGGGAAGAGATCTGGGCTGTAGCGGTGAGCCCTGAGGAGCCTTTCTCAGCTATGTGGCTTGCCTCCCGGATGGCAACCCTCGGCAGTTCTCAGACTGAGGAGGAGCCCACGGTCTGCGCTGGCGCCCAGCCAGGAGGGTCCCCGACAGAGGCCCCCAGTGCCCCTCATTTCTCTCCCCCTCTGCCCCTCTGGGCAGGACTGACTCGTTCCACTTCTCGGCGAGGCCTCTGCAGTGATGGATGGGCTGTGGCCCCAACTGCTACGGCCCTGGGGAGAACAAACATCTCTTGCAGTCTCTCGAGAAGCCTCCCACTTCTTGCTTAACAAGTGGTGAAAGCGGCACAAACAGAAATTCCCGGCCTTCCCATGACTAACGAGATGACCACATCAGGCGGCAGCGCTGGGGGAGAAGAACGAGCCGGCCCGAGGGTTCCCGGGGCGAGGTGTCTGATTCCCTCCCAGGACGCTCTGCCAACCGCGCTTTGAAGCCAGGCGAGGCTGCCGGGGCTCGGGCGGGTGGAGCGGGACGCAGGGCCGCCTCCCCGCCGCAGCACGATGTGACGTGCGCAGATTGCCTGAGATAAAGGAGCCTCAGCTTCGCCCACTAATGCTGAATCGCTCTTTTCAAAAGCCCTTTCAGATGGTTTCACTTCTCTGCCCGCTTTGTTGAAAGATGTAAAAATTTCAAACCACCACAAAGTAAACATTTCAAAACCCTCTCTTTTCAAAATCAGTCACATTTTCAAAAATCCCTCGAATTCCACCGCCCCCCCCACCCACGCTTGCTTTTGCAGAATTTTGGAGTGTTTTTCATTAATTTAGAAGCAGCCCAGGTAAAGCTGGTGATTTCGGGCCGCGTTTTACGGGCGGGAAGTAGCTTTGTTATTTAGTAGATATATTAGATAAGTCGATGTCTTGTCAAAATCAAGCAGGTTTTCTTTATTAGGGTGAAATCGTAATGAACTCATCTGCTTCTAATATTTATAAAGAGAAGAGAGGCCATTAATTCTACTGCTTGTGAATAAAACCATCTGTGATTTCTTTCCATTTGATGGGTTTTGGTTTTAATATACATTTTTCACAAATAAGCACAGAGATTTTTTGGTGAAAATGTCACATTCAGGATCTCATAAAGAAAGAATGCAAAGAGAGGAAAACTAAATGTTTTGTTAGCTAAGTAATTTCTCACCTTGCAGAGAGGGGGGACATCTGAGCCAAGTTTAGCACATTAGGTGACGGGATCGGCCGCCCGACGCTAATGCAATCCATGACATGTTACAAGGCTAACCGCGTCCGTTTTGAAGTTTGTTTTCCTTCGGGAATTACACAGTTCGTTTAACCTAATCTGTCCTGACACTTGAATTATAATATTATGAGCTTCTTCAGGGAAGTAAAACAGTAGTTGCCTGCTTAAAAGCAAAGCAGAAGTTAATAAAGTGGGCAAAATGTCAAGGAAAAGGGGCTAATCGAATCATGGTGTCATTCTCTAGAGAAAATATAGTCAAGTTGCATTTTTTTTTCCAGTGGAAATCTTGGACGCCTAATGACACATTTCTGTCCAGGAAGAAATTTGAACTCTGAAGCCGCACTTGATTAAACCCCAAACTGCGAGACATTGCCCAATGGGACCACTCGGGGACTTTGACTTCTGGGTGTCAGAGCTTAATTAAAATATTCATCCAGCTGCTCTCCTCTTGCCAAGGGGGCCCAGAGGAATTAAACCAATAAGCTTAATTCTATTAGTTCACCTGCCTGTGTACACAGAGATGCGGAAGACCATTTACTGGTTCAGGGGAAAATAAGCGTCAGACCCACCCTGTAAATTCAGCGTGGGCCGTCACCGCGGTGGCGAAACGGTCCCCCAAACAGGGATAACACTCAGCAATCTCAGCTTCAGACCCTGGACACACGCAGAGAGTTTTTAATGTCTCTTCCAAGAAAACCACAGTGCCCAATGAGTTAGCATAAGGATTTATATGTGCACGCATGTGTGACAATTTAGGCGTTGTTCATGACAACATGCGATGTTTACTGAGCATCAGGCTGACTCAGGTCTCAAGGACACCTTCACGTCCACTCCGGGAAGTGAACGCTGCCGTTACCCGCACTGGAAGGGGCAGAAAACCGAGGCTCGGGGGATAAAGAAAACCAGGAAGCCCAGAATTCAGACCTCAGAGCCTGCTAAGCTCCTAACCCCAGATGGGAGGGCTCTGCTGACATTTTTGATCTTTGTTCTAAATGTTAACTTAGGGGTAGCTGCCATACACACAAGGTACAGAGGCTATGAACAAAAAATCAGCTTTACTGTCACCTTTTCCACCCCGCAGGCAGCCACCTTGCCCAATTTCTCTTCTCTTCTTCCACAGAGCTGAGGCTTGGACCAGTAAATGTGTACATGCTTCCCTGTTGAAATTGCAATGTGGAACCTAACAGGTACAGTGCTCTGCCGCCTTTTTTTCATTTCATACTCTGTCTTGGGAGACTTCCCCATTTTGTTCCTGCGTGCCACTCCGGTAGGTGCCATGGACTGAATATTGACAGTCATGTGTGAGTCGGCCACTGTCGAGCAGCAAGATCTAATGTGATTTGACCTGACACCAGCATTTTTACCTGTGATGGATATTAACCTAGCTGCCCACCTTTTACCTGTGATGAATATCCTTTGCCACCACTGACAAGTATTATCTGTGAGATGAGTTCCTAGAAATGCCACTACCTCTGTGACCTTGCAAGTCCCTTTCCTGGCCCCAGGCCTGTGAAATGAAGTGGCTGTATGAAAATATTTCTGAAGCCCCCTGGCAGGTTCTACTGTTCTAGAAAATGGTAATCCCCGCATTTGTAATTCTACATCATTGCTAGGGCTCACCCATCACAACCTTGAGAAGATAACAGGTCCCCAAAATCACTGTGGAAACAAATGTTTTCTTCCCAATGCTAACTAACTCCCTGCTGGCCACATTTGTCAACCAGAGAATGAGACATTTCCCTGTGATCGATACAAATGGAATAGAAATCTATTCTGGGTGGCGGCGGCAAGCTTTAGTTTTAATAAGGGACCTCCAGAGGATATTGCATTCCTATGACAACGGCCAGCAGACCTGGTGTTTTAGTGTCAGAAGCCGTTTAATGCAAAGGTCTGCGGCTGGGATCCAAATGAACCACACTGGCCCCAAAACACTGTCACAGGACCTGCCTGGACCCCTGGCCCATGGCCTGTCCTCAGTCCCCCATGAGCCACCTGTTCACGGTGGCAGCCACATTTGCCAGCCGGGCTGTGGTACAGCCAGGAAACATGGCCGCCCCACCGGCCGGGGTGTCCACTGCCGTAGATCTGGTTATTACAGCCATGGTCCCCAATAACCAAACCAAGCAACTCTCGGATAACCACAGTTCACCAAAACAGGACCAGGTACCCAGGCAGAGGTGGCAACGAGTGTGAACAATTGTCTTGTTTTCCATTCATCTGGTAACAGGATGACCCAGGGACACCCTGAGTCAGTTACT
The DNA here is from genome assembly GCA_004026905.1 of Hystrix cristata. NCBI lineage: Eukaryota > Metazoa > Chordata > Mammalia > Rodentia > Hystricidae > Hystrix > Hystrix cristata. The sequence continues at coordinate 20,243 of PVJO010001376.1, read as the reverse complement.
TTTTCTAAAGATTTGAGAAGGGCCGGCTATAAACTATCCAAAACAAACTAGGGTGTTCTGAAAAAATGCAATTTTTCCCTCCCAAAAGGCCAAAATGACTCTGGGTTCCATCTCTCGATTCTCCCGCCACTTTGAAAATTATCCACTGATACAGACCTGGGCTGGGAAAGACAGCAGAAGCAGGAAAATAGCTGGCATGTAAGGGCGATGGGATCTGCAGTGATTTATTTCCAGAGACTTGATATTTTAGGTTATTGTTGTTGTTATATGTGTGCAATAAATCATATTTTAAACTATCTGGTTAAGAGAGTTTTATTCTTTAAAATTTTTTTTTAATTCTCTTTCAAGTGGATGGGTTGTTTCTTGAAGTTGAATTTTCAGGTTTTATTAAGAGATATGACAATAAGAATGTGTCAATAAATTTTTCCACTGGGAAATTTCATCACCTGATCTTACCACCTGGAAAAGGTTTTGTCCTTTAAAAAATTAGAAGAAAGGACCCCTAGATATTACTGTTTAAAATACTTTGTTTGAATATATGTAAACAAATTTAGCCCTGACTTTTAACCATTGAATTTATTTTAAGAATTTTAAATACCATGATAGGCTTTCTCTCTGAGTTTCCAAAGGCAACTCTCAAAATGGCAGTCACCAAAGCCTTGAAAAATCAGATGCCAACATCCCCGCCAAGGAAGAGCTTGGGGGATGATTACAACGTTCCTTTGTGTGACACAATAACCCTGGGCTCGTGTGCGCACTCTCGGACTCTCGGCTCAAAGTAACTGACGAGACTGCAGCTTAAGACTAATCTTGTCCCCAGTCCCTGGCAAGAGGTCAGGAGGCGACTCTTTCACACTATGATTTCCAGCAAGATCCAACGGCTCCGAGAATATAACAAGTGGTAAAAGGGCAGGGGAAAGAGGAGGGAGAGAGAGAAAGAAAGAGAAGAATAAAGGCAAAATTAAATTTTCACAATTAAGTGTATTCCTTTTTTCATTTAGTTAATTTCCAGCCGCTCACGTTTATTGCACATTAATTATGCATACAGCTTTTGTGCGACTTAAAAAGTGAGGAATGTGATCCTTATCCTTTTATGGAGGCTCGGCTGCCGCACTGGAGGCTGAGGCGGCAGCGGCTGGAGGAGCTGTGGGTCAGACGGGCAGGAGCCGAGTGCCCCCTGTGCGTGGCCCCTGCCGGGACACTCACTCCACTTCTCACTCAAATCCCACCACCTCGACTTTCTGAAAAGCAATTCCTAGAGCAGAGAGAGTGACCAAGGAGCCAGAGCCCTGGAGGGTCGGCTGGATGTGTGCCTGGGGACGGACCCCAACTCACCCTTACCAGCCTCCTCGGCTTCTCTTGGCCCTCTATCTATGCTCAGAAGCAGAAATGCAGCACGGTCTTTGGGGGGGAGGGCACATTTCCTTCCTCTAAGCCCCTTTAACCCCCACCAGTATGCCAAAGCAAGCCATGGAGGTGGCAGCAGGCTGGGAGACACTTCCCTCCATCCCACCCAACCCCAGCTTCAAGCAGGGCCGGCAGGTGACTCTCTGCCAACACACTGTGTGACCCCAGGCCAGAACCACAGTCTCTCTGTGTCTTCCTCCAAGGACCCACCTGGAAACTCCTGTGGCCACCCCTCTCCTCAGGAAGAGTCACTGGACCTGCTGCCCTGCCCCCTGACTCTGGCATCCCTGCCACCCTGACTCTGGCTTCATAACCCAGGACCCTCAGAGAGGACCCCCTATATACCGGCAATCAAGCAGATGTTGGGATTCGTCACTTTGGAGTGTGGGGTTGCTGGAGCCGCAACTGTAGATCTAGGAGCCAAGGCCACCGCTTCATCCAGGAGAGACAGATGCTCATGGAGCTAAGCCAAGTTGCTACACTTGAACAGAACCATGGGGCTTGCTGGGAGCCAGGTCTCTGTCCCCAGAAGCCGGCCCATGCTCCGTGGTCCCAAGTCAGGTGCCAGGTCACCTCCTGGGTACAGAATGTCTCCCTCGGCTGTCCAGGCAGGACCATCGCCCCATGTCTTACACCATTAAGCAGACAGGCCTCCATGCCCCACAGCTGGGCGATTTGGAGAATGGCCCCCTCTCTCTGACCCAGCTTCCTCATCTGGAAATCGAATTCAGAACCTATCTCAGGGGCTGTGTGGAGCAGCACCACCTCCAAACGCCCAGCCCCGGGAAACGGGAGCTCCCACAGCCTGGGGGTGAGGGGGCGGCAATAGCCCCCATTTCCCAGGGGGCAAACGGACCCCCAGAGGTAAGGCGCTCCCCACCCCTGGCCATGTGTGGCAGGACCAGCTGTGAGGCACCTTTTGTCCTTCTCCTGGGTCCCACACTCGGGGACCGCCTGGGGCTGCAGATGATCCTTCTCAAGGAGTTGGGGAAAAATAGAGAAGTGGTAGGAATCAAAAAGGCAGACATTTTGGAGATGGGAAGGGGAGAAGGGGTGGGGGTAAAGGGACAAACTTGACCAAGATGTGTTATTTATGTGTACCAATCCCCCAACACAAACGTAGCTATTATGTATTGTATACATACACTATTTTTTAGAAAGGAAACTAATACATTGGTCTCTAACACACAGAACAGGCCATGGCCAGAGCACACAGTACAGAGAGCAGGACCCCGAAGAGGGCTGCCCCCACTCAGGCTCCCTCCATCATGCCACAGACCAGCGGCCCAGACGCAGCCTGGGGACAAAGGCAAAGGCGGCAGAGCCCAGCATCAGCCCCGGGGCTAAGTAAACCGCCCTCTGCAGCCGCCATCCAGCTTCGCAGCCAGGGCCCAAGAAAAGCGCCGTACCCCACTGAGGGCCCCCGACCACACCCCTTTTTTTGGAAGTAAAAACTACTCTCCCCATAGTCCTGCTGGCATAAACCGTAAAACGTCTCTCCTGCTCTGGACGCCTAGAATTCTGCGAGAGCTCCCACCCGGTCCTGCGGTGCCTCTACCATGAACTTTGAAATAAGATTGTCATCATAAAGAAACCAACCACGCATAATAATAAACAACATGTTTAACATTTATTACTCTGTGTTCTGACAAATGAAAACGTGAAAACATGCCAAAATTCAAGTTTCATAAAACAATTTTTCATCAAGTTGTTTCCTTTGACAAAATGCCTCTGTTCCACTCCTGGCTGCCGAGATGCACTTCAAATGCGCTCGGGTCTGTGACTCGGACAACCCGCAAAGCATGCCTTGGGTGACAGTGTTCTGGCTTTCACGTGGGGGACAGGGAGGGTGGGGGCCACCGCTGTCGTTCCAAAATGGGAAACCTTATGGTGCCACCAGTCACAGGTGCCAGAATCTCACTGCTTCTCTCAACTGTGCTAAGATGCACATAACAAAATTCAGCCTCGCAACTTTAAGTGCAGCTCAGCCATGTTAAGTACATTCATGTACTGTCTACCGTCCACCTCCAGAACTCACTCATCTTGCAAAATGAAACTGTCCCCATTAGATACTAACTCTCCCTCCTCTCTGCACTGAGCCCCTCCATACTACTTTCTGTCCCTACGGAGTGTGACTTCTCTAGGCTGCTCATGTAAGTGTAATTATAAGTATTTATATATGCATTTTTATGCCTCGCTTTTTTGCATAATGTCCTCTGGGTTCATCCATGTTGTAGGATATGTCAAAATCTCTTCCTTTTCAAAGCTAAATAATATTCCATTGCCAGGTATGGTGCCGAATGCCTATAATCCCAGTACTCAGAAGGCTGAGGCAAGAGGATTGCTGAGAGTTCAAGGCCAGCTTGGGCCTCATAGTGACTTCCAGGCCAATCTGAACTACATATCAAGACCCGGTCTCGAAAACAAAAACAAAAAATATTCCATTGTACCTAAACACTACTTCTAACGTCAGTCAGGGCACAGCCCCACATTCCAACACAGGAACACATTCAAACCTGTACCCCAAGACCTCCAGGTCCCCACTGTCACATACGTGGATGCACACCAAAATGTATTCCCTGTCCCTATTTTCTCACACTTATGGACGTGTGTGTGCACAAGCAGACCAATCTCCTAGATCTGGGAGATGTGCCTGCAGAGTCAAACCCACAGATCTCAAATGCTGCCCGTGTGTGTGTAAGCACAGGATGGACACCCACGTGCATGCCTGGGCCCGCTGTGGGGGACTTTGCAGGGTCCTGGATAGCATAGCTAGAAAGACCACATCAGCGCTAGAGCTTGAAGAGGATTTGAACCCCAACATTGTTCTACCTCCCACCCTATCTCTGTACCCCCTCAGCAGAGGGAAAGGAAGAAGTCACCTAGGGAGGCACCGCACCTCTTCACTCCGCAGCCCCGAAGGAAGCCAGGGCCGGGGGCGGGGGCTGTGGCCAAGGGCTCCTAGAGATTCCACCCAGCTCAGGTCCTTGCCAAGGCCCTGGCCTCTGGGCTGGAATGTGTTTCCTTTGCGCTCACTCAAGCACAGCTGAGCGTCTCCTGTCTGCCAGCCTCTGCTCATCTGGAGTTTCTGGGCTTCGTAACCAGAGGGAACCTTCCAGACAGAACACTCTACAAGGCCTCTCGTTTTCCTAATGAGGTGCCTGTGCCGATGTCTTCACGAATTCTTCAATCCCCAATTACTATTAATTTTCTTCAAATAGTTTGTGGTGTGGACAATCACATTACTCTTAGAAATGTACACTAAAGTAAGGATGAGGTGTGGAACTTACAGTAAAACATACACAGGTATAGACCTGTGTGTACAGACGCAGATCAGGGATGGTAATGTATTTGTGTGTTGAATCCAGGAGGCGGCCAAGTGATCTTGGGGTAGAGTCACCTCCATTTGTCCCCCAGAGATATGACCCAAGGCCCCCAGCAGATGCCTGAAACCACTGATAGTTCATATACCCTACATACAAACTATCTACGCACAACATATAGATATACACATATATGTGGTTTTTCCTATACACACCTATGATGAAATTTAACTTATAAATTAGGCACAGTAAGAAATTAACAACAAGAACTTAAAATAGTACACTGAAATAAAAATTATGTGAATGTGGTTGTTCTCACTCATGATAGAGTCAAGACAAATATTTTTATTTTCAGACTGAGGTTGGCCACAGGTAACTGAAACCACAGACAAGGGAAGGCTCTTGGACTCTTCCTTGACTATGCTTGAATATTTTCATAATAGAACGTTGGGGAGGAATCTGTTGGTCTCAGCATACCCCTCCCTTCATCGCTTTCCCTCTCCCTCGGTGCTTTTTACCACAAAGTGACTGGAGATACCAGGGGACAGACCAGTGATGAGACATGGAAAGGACATCTACCATGGACCTGAGCAAGAGTAAGCTACTTTCCTCGCCAAAGGAGGTATCCCCAGGCTCCACCTGTGAGCCCTTAGGATGGGATGTGTGGCTCCCGTGACTTACACACACACACACACACACACACACACACACACACACACTGTCCCCAGAGACCTGTGAGGACCACAGGGAGGGCCATCAGCAGACACCAGCAAGAAGATACATCCTTAGCACTCTCCCTTCGTGTCATGCCCACACTCTGGGGTGTTCCAAACAGCTTTGAAGCAGATGCCACGGAAGTCACCACTGATCAGAATCAGAACCCCTGTGTCAAACGCAGGAACCGTGTCCACCACCCTCCTGCTGCTCCCTGGCACGAGGTAGGCGCTCAGTGGAATGAATTCAAGCTGATAACCAAGATTCTCTTTTTCACAAGTTGTAAGAGCAGCAAGGTCATTCCCCAAGGCAACAGCCTGCAGAGGTTAGGGGTGAGTGACATGGAGACAGGACAGCTCTGCCACCAGTCTTCCTGGACGGCGGCATCTGAGTGTGAGCAGGTGCCAGGCCAGCATGGCCCTAGAAAAGGTCACAGAGCCCAGTGGGAAAGCCTAAAGCTCCAGTGCCCAAGTCAGGGCAGGAGGAAGGCAGCCGGCGTCAGAAGATGCCACGTGGGCCACCTGGCCAGGGATGGCCCGAGCCTAGATATTCTAGTACGACCTTTGAAATCAGGATGTCTCCCAGGAGGACCCCGGCATGAACAGGACCATCCCTCTCCAGCCAGGAAGAAGGGGCCATCCAAGAGGTGTTTGTTTTAAACATCAGAGAGGTTTAAAAAGCCGAGTGCCCCTGGGCTGGTGGTCCTTCCAGGCTGGCTGCTGTAGGTGCCAGTCCCCTTTCTCTGCTCCTGCCACAGTGTGGCTGGCTCAGCACCCCTCTCTCCCTGCCAGAGCCACCTCCAGGCCCACCAGGGCTTGGGGAGACCTCTGCACACTGCATTCCACGATGGCAGCTGAGGGGAGACGAGGTCAGGCATCCAGGGACCCAAGAGCTGGGGTGTTGCCGCCTCTAGAGCAAAAAGCCCAAGTGTGGCCAAGGGGAAACATAGAAGAATCCTGCAATTGGAAAACCTGTGTGCCCAGGGGCCCTGAGAGCCAGGCAGGGCTCCTGCCCCTTCGGGAAGGTTTTGGGAAGGTCAGTGGTTGAGAGGGGGTGGTAGCATGACAAGATCAGTGCCTTCCTGCCTCTGGCCAATAAGCCACCCAATTCTCTAAGTCTGTGATTTTTCCTCCATAAGAAGGGCACAATGTAAAAAGTCAATAGCCCTCATCACTCAGCTCTACCTCCATCGATACTGCTGTCACTACAGGCCCTGAGGGTTTGGTGATGCTTTGCTTTACAGTCAGGAGGACATACAACTCCCTCCCGAGTCCTGCCAAGTCCCCTCCAGGGCCTGCTGCCTCCCTGCCCCCCATGCCTAGGCGTCCCAGGAGGTGGGATGGCCTATGCCGCCCAAGGACAGAGGCCAGAGACTTTGTCCCTGCTCGGCTTGCCATGAAAGAGCCAAACCACCGCAGGGTTCAAAAGGGAAAGAGGAAAACCTGGTAACTCGTCCCAGACGCTCTGTCCGCTTTATCAAAGCCGATTGCAAGGAGCACAGTTCCCACCAGGAGAGGCCACAGCCTCATTAGGGAGTTCTGGGAAGGATGAAAAAGCCAGGCCGCTGTGCACATCCCGGGGACAATTAGGCCTTGTCCCTTCTCCTTCAAAGGCTCGCAGAGCGTGTGACCGTGTCTATGTGGGTCTCTCTTTTCCACTTTCTTTTTGGCTGTCTTTTTCCAGTCTCTCTCCTTCCCACTGAGACTCTAACCTCTCTCAGCACCCAACTCCCCTGCAACCCACAGTCATCTGCTTTGCCCATAGGTGACTCTCAGATGCCCAGACCAGGCACAACCTCGCCCGGGAGCCCCTACCCTCATGGTCCCAAGACGCTGCCCCAGACACCCAGCTTCGTCAAAAGACAGAACGGCGATCTCATTCCCACCTATTCCTTCTCTTGAACTCAAATTCTCCCCATCAAGAGGACAGAACGCAAACTATTCCCTCGGAGCAAACTCCCAGCTCTGGTTTCCGGATGCCTCCCTCGAACGCATCAGGGTCTAAGCTGAGATTCTTCTCCAAATCCCAACTCACAGCCTCCCCCACCCCCAACCCTACGGAATGCTTCTTACCCACATGGGGAGGTACAAGCAGGGACAGTAACACATTCCTCCACACCCCTGGACGCCGCCAGGGCCTTAGCTTGAGAGGCATCCTGCTGTCCGTAGACACAGACTCATTTCAAGAATGCCAGCCAAACGGATCCAAGCCCCAGATGCTTGCACACAATGAAGCCCTGCCCACACCACCACCGCCCCAGCCCTGGCACCACGGACGCTTCCGCTGAGAGCACTGTGCGAGGTGCAGATCTACACATCGGGCAGTTATTTGAGGGGATCGGCGTGTTGCTTTATGTGAGAAGGCAAGTTGAGCACACTTGTTTTTGTCATAGCACCAGAGGAAGCGGGCGCAATATTTGTGAAATTGGAAACAGCCTTGGGTCTCTGCCCCTCGCTGATGGTACTCAGGTATTAATCCATTAAGGCAATCAAAAGAGCTTAAATAAAAGTCTGAAGTCTGCAATATACATGTCAATGAACAAGCGGTAAAACTTCCTGAAAAGGTGATTTCAAAGCCATATTGCCCACGCTTGGCAAATTGCATATTTAATTATTTTGTCAGTCCCTCCTTCTCCTCTAATCTTTAGGGAAAATGCCTTCGGCCATACGAAACCAGTTAGGATAATTAAGGTGCGGTGGAATTAGGTGTTGGCTGATTTCTCAGAGAGATGCCATCCTCCAACCTGGTAAGAGATGTGTGCAGGCCTCAAAAGGCAGACGGCATTGTAATGTCTGCCTTTCCATAGAAAGATCAAAGGTCTTTTGCCCCTTTCAAGATGTTTGTAGAATTTGTTTCCCAATTATACCACATTTGCACACTGGGACATCCTAGTTAACTCTTTGATGGCACCTCGAGAATTGGACCATAATTGACATCAAACCGCACCTCCCCACTCCAGGCTCGGCCGAGATTCCCATCTGGGGTTGACACTCGGGGGGTGTGTAGACAGAAGGGATAGGAAATGGGGTGCAGGCTTAGCCATTGGTCCCTTGGTTCCAGCCCTGCTCTGTGCTCAGCGACACAAGACTGGGTGCTCAGACTTGGCTGAGCCTGGGGGACTCTGCTAGTTCAGATTCAATTGTAAATTGGGGCTCGGATTTTGCCTTTCCAAAACTTTCCAACTTAAGAGCAGGACCTGCCTGCCTTTGAAGACCATTCTAGAAAGGATATCTCTAAACACATCATCTTCCCACACTGAAATCTTTCTCCTGGTCTGGGAAGATGTTAAAAAAAAAAAAAATTGATCTCAGAAATTGAGAGCAGAATGGAGAATGGTGGTGTTTGGGGACAGTGGGGAGTGAGGGATGGGGAAGGTTGATCAACAAGTACTAAGTTACAGTTAAGTAGCAGCAAGCAGCTTGGGTGCTGAGGCATAGTACGGTGACTATAGATGACAATTATGTACAATTTGAAAAGCTGGAAGAAAAGATTTGGAAAGCTTTTACTGCAAAGAGATAAATAGTTGAGGAGATAAATGTTTAACTTGGTTTAAAAATTACACGATGTGTGTATGTGTATGCATTACTCTAATCCATTAATAGGTACAACTTTTAAGTCTTTGTATATCCATTAAAATTTTTTTTCCCATTAAAATTTTAAAGAATGAAAAGATTTTAAAAAGCCGTCAAATATTTGGTAAAAGTGAGAAAAATGTAGTCGAGACTTCAAGTTTCATTATGGCATTTTTGAAACTAAATGCGATTTGAATAGCACACCAAAGTAGAAATTCAAACGTTAAAATATCTTTAAGAAAGTCTAATATGAAGACTTTTTCTAGTGTGAGTCTTATTAACTTTTCATGTTTCCCTTTTGCATGTTCAGTTAATCTTTCCCGACTCTGCGAGTGTTTCTTCCGAGTGCTTAGTTCAAACAATTTGTCTTTCACATTTTTGTCTTTGCATAAGAAGACAAAGAAACAGAGAAAATTAAATTAAAGCTTTCCTGAATTTTTTCTTATGCAAATAGAATGACCCTCTTGGAAATAATTTTTTGCAAAGCCCACAACAATTTGAAAAATGAAATACCCCTGGGCCAAGGGGCCACATTCGCAGGGACATGCTGCGAACTTTCCAAACATTTTTATCTTTTATTTCCCTTCTATTTTAACCCTTTAAGAATCCACCTGTGTCCTCAAAAGTTGTAAATTGAAGAGATAAGATCCCAGGAGAGTAAGAAGGGCGTCCCTTCCAGCACAGCTATTTTCTGTATCCTTCAGAAAACCCCACATCAGACAGTCACCCAGCGCTCCACACTCTGCAAACATCAAATGCAAAAACGCCTTATTTCCCCACAGGTAACTCCCACCGGGAGACAGCCCCCTCCAAAAAGACATACAGAACAAACAATGTCACAAGGAAATGCATTTTCTGTTCTTTGCAGCAGAAAAGGACGATTACAACCTACTGGTGTTTCCACAAACGGAACAAGTAACTTTAACCGGGGTTTCTGCGGCCAGAGAAAGGGCTGGAAGTTTCCACCTAGGAGGAAATGGGGCCACCCTGCTTGGGAAGGGAGTCTGGGGAGAATTGCCAAGTTTAGCAAATAAAAATAAGGACATTCCATTAAATTTGAATTTCAGATAAATAAGATTTTTTTGGTCTAAGTATGTCCCAAAGACTACCCGGGATGTACTCGTACTTAAAAAGTTACTCTGTTTATCCAAAATTCACATTTCATAGTTCATCCTAATAGTATTCCATTGTATAAATACTACTTTTTTTCTTTTTAAGAAAATAGTGCATCCTATATTTTATCTGGCAGCTCTAGCTTTGGTTCCAAATGGGGCTAAGGATGCCAAGCAGAAATATCACTTTTTTTAAATCTAGAAACAAAATCGAGTCCATGAAGAAATCAGCGCTTCACATTGGGAAGGAACCACGCTTGGCCGGCCGGAGGCTTGCAGGGAAAAAGAGGCCTAGCAGCTCCGAGCCGGCCCTGACCGGAGCTTCCCAGTCTGCTCACACCTCTCTTGACCCTCTCACTCCTACTTCACAGGTGGAAACCGAGGCTCTGAGGAGGAAGCACCAGGCTGGGCCACTCAACAAGCAGCCCAAGTGTGTGCGGATACCTACAAGCTTTTTAAAGCCTAGATGATTCCCACAGGCACACCAGGACTCTGGGGGCCTTTGTAACACGGACTTCACAGCGTAGGATGGTTTATTTTAATGACCTCTGGGAGCCCTGTGGCTTTTGGGACCGATAGCCACTACAGGACTTGACTTGGTCCCTGGCTGTCCCCAGGCAGCTGTTGGGTCCAGGCCTCTGAAACCCCAAACTTTATTTGGTACACTGACCTTGGGGAAATGGCCTCAGAGGCTCCTATCTGAAGCCTGAGTCCTCAGACTTGGCCCTGCCCCTGGATTCAGCCTCTGGGCCTGTGGCAGGATGACGGGCATGGAGAGAGGTAGCTTGGGTCAGATTGTGTCATTAGAGGACAGAACAGTTTCCCAAAGTTAGCTGTGCCTCGCACCCCTTCCTCACTGCACACAAAGGGCATCCCTGCCATCTTGGTCCCAGTTGCCCCTCAGCACCCTGAGCCCAGGTGGGAGCTGCCTTCTGCTTCTTATGGCTCTTCAGTGCCTGGTTCCCAACTCAATCAGCCCGGACACTCCTTCAGCCAGTTCTTTCTCCTATCCCCTCTAACTCCCTCCTGCTGTAGAACAGGCCCTTTGGTCCTGCTGGGCCTCCAGGGAGACAGAACAGCTGGCCAGCATCTGGTGCTCTCCATTAGCCAGGGCCCCTGCCCCCTGGGCCTTCCGCTCCCCGGGCAGAATAATCCTGCTTCCTCTAACCTTTCGGCTGGGCCCCGCGCTCTGGAGCTTTCATCCTGTCCATCCAGCCTCTGAAGCCACTCCAGGCTCCCTGGCCCTCCTATGGCTGTGCTGGGCCAGGCCAGGCTGGCCAGCGGGTGGCGGCAGCCATGAGTGACACTCTCCCCTCACTGCGCAGGGAAGTGGGGGATGCGAGCAAACACGCGGCTGTGCCAGGCTCCCCACTGCCTGGTGAGCCCCCGTAGCCTCCTGCCCTGCCAGGAGGGTTGGAGGATGGTGCCCGGGGGCGATTCAGCTGGAGCCCTCTGCTTATCCCTCATTGGGTAACTCTGGCAGATGGCTTCTCCATTAGACCTCAGCTTCCTCACCTGTAAGGGGTGGCAGGAAGATTCCAGGGACGAGGGCTCCATGGGCTGGGCCTGGCCCACAGCGAGAGCCCCCAGGCGTGTGGGACTGTCCCAGCCATGCTGTGTGCAGCAACAGCGTCTCTGTATTACCCTCCTCCTCCCTGGCCAGCAATGCGTGGTCCTGTCCAGGCTTGGATTTGCCCTGGAGGAGGAGTTGGGGCCTGTTGGATTTTGTCGCAGCCCCGGCAGGGAAAGAGGGTGCCTACAAACAAAGCCCAGTTAACTCTTCCTCCTCAGTGCCTCTAGAATCCATTTGGGGAATCTGTACTTTCTGGAAGCTTCTATGACCCCAGTGTGGTGAGAGCTCTCCATTCTCTCCCTGGCTGGTGGCTCCCCTGGAGCAGAGTGTGTGTACCCCAAGCCACCAAAGGCATCTAGCTGACAAGGCCAAGGGATGAATCACCTATATTCAGCATTTACAGATTTGATCCCTCCAAAAATTCATTCCCAGGAGCTCCAGCTATCGTCTGGACCACAGGTCATGTCCCTCAGAGACCACCTCCATGGAGGTATCCCACAAATGCTGGCTGCTTCGTGCCCAGAGATGGCACACACCGCCTCTGATTTAGGAGTGAGCATACCGTCCAGACACCTTATCAGTGACGGGGCTGAAGAAGCCATCTTGTCTGTCTTCTGCTTCTAACCTGACCAGTCCCTCTGTCCCCCACTCCGCGAGCTTCTGTGATGCCCCAGGAGCCTGGGACTCAGTCTCCAGCCCGCACTGGGGTTAGGAAAGAGCCCCTGACAAACCCACAGCTCTGCAGCCGAATATCATGTCTGCATCCAACACCCAGCAGTGGACGTTGCGACTCAATTGGGTGATTAAAACTTAGAATGAATCCAGGAGAGCAGAGAGATATTTATTAAATACAAACTTCTAATTACTCCTTCAGTACTCCTTTCTTCCAGTGACAGAGCTACAACATATTTTTTTGCCTAGCAATTATTTTTAACATTCAGAAAATTGCCCTTAAAATATGCAAAACGCATCTTGAACGAACTGCACTTAGAAGGGGAAAGCAAGCTCTCTTTTTCCCTCCATCTCAGTTATTAAGAAAATGCAAAGTTAAATTTGTCGATAATCACAGTTCCACAGCAGAGCAGGAGCAACTCAAAGCAAACAAGAGAAAAGAAACCTAGAAATACTAAAGCAAGCATCTTCTAGAGGTCCGCGCGTCTACCGTGCCGGCCAAGGTGCGTGGGTCTCGGGGTGGAATTTTCCTGGAGTCGAGGGTGCGGATTCCTGCCTCCCCCCAGGGTTTTTAAGTGGGTCCAGGAGGTTAGAGACTTGGGAACTTACCTGTCAGCATCCCGAGGGGCAGGTTGGGGGCAGGTCGGGCCAGGGAGCCGCGCGTGCCAGGCCTGGGCCTCCGAAGGCAGAGGCGCGGTGTGTGGACGCCCTCCGTGGACAGGTGCAGGGAGCCACCGGTCTCCGAGGCGCTACCTGTGGTTTACTGGCCGTTTATTAGAAGCCCACGCAATATCGTGAAGCACCTGCAGGCAATAAAATCCCTTACATGTGTGAGGCCTTGAGGAAATTAACGGCTCCTCCCTGGGGATGCATATTTTGTGAAGATGTTTATTACAGATGAAGTGCTCCTGGGGTGGAACATTAACAAGTTGTAGAGTGATAAAAGGATTTTTATCCTTTCTCGGTGACAGAGGTAGGAAGAAGGCTTTAACGGAATCTATAAAAGACCCACTTCCTAATGAATTTTCTTAACTCTTTATTAATAGCGTTGGCTGAGTGGAGTCGGGGGGCTGTGGCACACTGGATCCTTGGACAAGGAAGGTGCAGCAGAATGGGGGTGCACGGGGCTGGACACCCTTCAGGGAAGCCAGGAGAGGGGTATGAGTGCGAATCCAGGCAGAGAAGCCCCTGGCTAGGTGCGCTCAGGGAGACTTGGAGGGCGCTGCCCTGAAAAACTCATTTGAGACCCCTCAGGGTGCAGGGTGAGGCAGGCCACAGGCAGGTTCCAAACCTCTCTTTTTAACCCCCTGTTCCCCACTCTGGCCTGCAGGCCATTACTAAGATGAAAGCCCAGGAATGCCTTTGGACCAGGACTGTGGAATCTAATTGAATTATATGAACACAGTTAAACGTCTGCTTCAGAGAGGCAGGGCTCCCTTCCAAGCCTGGCCACTCAGGAGCTAATGGGCTATTTGAACAATAGAGGCCGAGGGCCGAACGCAGGTGGGCTGTGTTAATAACTTTATTTAGACCCGCTTTTTTTTCCCCCTTTGAGGCGCACAAGCCTTCCATTAATGCATTCATTAGAGTTTATGGCCCGGCTCTGGTTTTCTCCTAATGACACTGTCCAGACCCTGCTCCCCAGCTAATTGAGGCCAGCTGCCCACTGCCCCGCCCCAGCCTCAGGACCCAATGTCACCAGGATTAGCTGCTGGGGCAGGGCGGAGGGGAGTGAGTCCTACCGCCCTCCTCAGTGGCTCAGCGAGAAGAGGAGCCAGGAGGGCCTGGGTCTTGGGACACCCACAGCCCCACCCAGCACTCTCTCGGGCCCTCCTGGCCTTCTTCTCTGCTACAGTCATACTGCGGTTCCAAGAGGCCAACCTGATACCTCCTGCATCGCTCAAGAACCTGCTGTGGCTCCCCACTGCCCTCAGAAGAAAGTGCAGGCTCTGATTTTGCACACTGCGTTCTTCAAGTTGGTTCCAGCCTCATCTCCAGGCACACTGGGTTCTGGACACATCGTTCCTCTGCTTGTTGGGAACCAACAGCCAGCAAGGCTTCACCTAACCCCAGGAACCCACCTTCTCCCAGACCTGCCAGCTTGGGTTCAAACACAGCTTCCCCCAGCAGCCTGTTTTCTGTCTGAATCTGAGTCCTTTCTGTGTCTTACCATGGTCGCCTCCCCCCACCAGACTGAGAATACCTGGAGGGCAGGACCCATGTTCCTTATTATTATTAATCATGTACTATGCCCCAGTTGCTTTATAAACACCAATGCATTCAATCCCCAGCTGTATCCTAGGAGAGACATTTTCTTACTCCTATTTCACAGATGCGGGAATTCACACTCAAGGACAGAAAGTTACTCATGAATAGCTGGCTGTACCATTTACTGACCTTACTTTACCTCCTTGACAACACAACTGCATCTTGGGACTGTACAGGGGATGCTGCAATTGGTTCATACCAGCTTGCAAGAGCATCGCATTCAATTTTCAGGAATTAATTCTGTGAGCTGGTTGGTCAACATCGGCATTGTTAAAATTGCAAATCAACTGGACCTGTAGTCACAGCGTTCTGGGAGACTGAGGCAAAAGGATTGCAATTTCATGCCCAGCCAGAGCAACACAGCAATTTAGGAGACCTTGTCTCAAAATAAAAAAAATTAAAAATTGCCTTCCAAGCACAGAGCCCTGAGTTCGAGCCCCAGCACAAAATTTAAAAAAAAAAAAAATATATATATATATAAATAAATATATAATTTTAAAAAGGGCTAGGGATATAGCTCAGTGCAAAAGGCCCTGGATTCAATCCCCAGATCCACCAAAAATTAATTAAATAAAATTTAAAAGTATATAAACTTACAATTAAATAGGTGATATTTAAACTTAAAGTCATAAATATTCCAAACTTATCAGTCCCTGTAGATTCACTTTATTGTGCCACCATCTAAGCTCATAAGGCTGCATCTATTGTCCCTGTGGTAGAAATTTCATATGGGTGTCGTCTCTCCATCACTGGAACAAATCACTGCAAGAAGCAATGTATGTAGTTAAGGAGCAAGCCGCGGCATGGAGGTTGCCGACCGTCTCCTCATACCTTGTGCAGAGACATCACGTTTGAAATCCACCATCAAGGGGGGATTTACACCATAGAGATTAGCAGACTCTACAGGTCAGCGCTCTTTTTTCCTCTAAAGAGCTGGTTGAGGGGCTGGGGATTTAGCTCAGTGATTAGAGTGCTTGCCTTGCAAGCACAAGGCCCTGAGTTCAATCCCTGGCACCACAAAAAAAAAAAAAAAAAAGAGCTGGTTGTGACACATATACCAGCACTTCACTGCATTGTAGAGAAGCACCAACAAAAATCTACCTGTGGCACATCCCTATAATCCCAGCTACTCGGGAGGCTGAGTCAGGAGGATCACAGTTTGAGGCCAACCTGGGAAAACTAGTGAGACCCTGTCTCAAAATAAATAAAAAGGGCTAGGATGTAGCTCGGTGGTACAGCACCTCTGGGTTTAAAAGAAAGAGAGGAGCCCTGAAAACAGAAAGGGAAGAGGGGGAAAGGAAGGAAGATCATTCAGGTTAAATTGCTAAGTTTCCTAGGCTGGGTCAAACTGGCACTCCTCCTGCCTCAGCCTCCCAGTGTGCTAGAATAATAGACCCTGTGCCAACCGGGAAGTATCCTTTGATTTCTCCTTCCCAGGTTGGGGGGGTAGCCTTTCTGGGTGCTCCCACACACCCATGTGTGCCCCCTCACTGCACTTAGCTCACTGTTTATAAAGCTGTTTACCCATCTATTTCCCCAGCAGTTCGAGAACAGGGCACTGAGGATGGGGCCGGACTGCTCCTGCCCAGGGCCAGCACATGACCAGGCACAGACGAGGGGCTTCGTGAACCATGTTGACATGAGCGAAAAGATACAACATTAGGGGAGTGAGCGTCACAGAGCAAGAGCTCAAAGAACACCTGTCTAAAAGGCCACAGATTTCATACAGAACGAAGCAAGCACAGTTCTTGTCCCCTGGTGTCTCCCACGCTGGGGTCTGGGGACTTCTGGGTGTGGCTGGAGTCCAGGAGAGATGCGGCAAGTAGTGAGAGCAGATGCAGATAACCGTGCTGTGTCTCAGACTCACACTGACGTTCGCACTCAGTCCTGGGACCAGTCAGAAGCTACTGAAAGCATATGACACAGTCAGACGTCCGTTCTACAAGGACGACCCTAAAATGGCACCAGGCCCTGACAGCTGCCTGAGTTCTCCAAGGAATAGACAATGCAGATGTAATTTACAATTTTCTGAAGGACTGGAAAAGACAGGAAGTTTCACTTACAATTTTTTGAGGTTCAAATTGAATCCCACAATCCAACAAAGACAGCTCCATAAACCTATAAATTAATTGCATGTGTAAATATTTTGATGAGGAAGTAGAAAACCAAACGCCATCAAAGAGACTCTAGTAGAATATTAAGAGTATAATACACTGATATTAATTATCATTTACTTCAGGAATGTCAGTCAGATGAGGAAAATCTACTTATCGAATCCATCATGTTTAAAGCTCATTCTCAATTTATATGTCATGTGGACTTTGGTCTTAAGAGTGGAACGCAGACTTCAGGCCCAGGAACCAGATCAGGTTACCAACACTGCCTATGCAGAACCAGCTGTCACCTCCTTTGGTGGTCAGGACACAAACGTACGTGTACATCCTCTTCTCTGTGTGTCCCCTCCTGCAGGTGCCAAAGGGAATACGCGTCATTGCTAAGTTACACCTGAGGCTACACATGACCCCTGACCACAGACCATCACCCACCTGCTCAAATAACCATGATATACCAGCAATCTCACATGACAGAAATGTGTGAAACAAAGTAGCGCTATTTGCAGATGAAGATGTCATTTGCTTGTGAAACCCAAAGGCAAACAAATGAAAAATTACTAGAAGGGGCTGGGCATGCAGTTTCATGGTAGACTGCTTGCCTGGTGTGTGAGGCCCTGAGTTCGACCCCTACAGATGCAAAAGGAATTGGAAGGGAAAGAGGGAGGGAGAAAGGAAACAGAGAAGAATTGAAGAAAGAAGGGGAAAGAGAGAGAGAGAGAGAGAGATAGGGAGAGAGAGAGGGAGAAAGAGAGGGAGAGAGAGAGAAAGGGAGATAAAGGAGGAAAAGAAAAATTATAAGAACTAAGAAAAACGTTCAGTAAAATAACTAGTGGTTAGGTAAGTAGAAAACAGTAAGTTTTCTATATTACACTAACAAATAGTTAGAAAACAAAATGGAAAAAAAAACTTCATTTATAAAAGCCATAACAAGTACTAAATGCCTAGAAATAAACATAACCAGAAATGTACAGGATGTATAGGAATAAAAATTAAAGAGCTTTATTAAGGAGTATAGATAAACTTTCAAGTAACAAGGGAGAACTTTTCAAAACCTGAGCATCTTCCTAGACTGGAAGATTGATCACTATAAAACTGCCCATCATCTTCCGCAAAGCTATCTACAAATTTAATACCAGCAAAAATAAAATATTACTGGGGTTTAATTTTTTAACTGAATTCTAAATTTCACCTGGAAATACAAATACTGTATATTAGAATTACCATTAACTGTTTTTTCAGTCCTGGGAATTGAATCTAGGGAGCACTAATCTCCACCCCCAGCCACTCTCAAGTTTTTCAATTTTGAGATAAGGTCTTACTAAATTGCCCAGATTGGCCTTGAACTTGCCATCCTCCTGCCTCAGCCTCCTGAGTAGCTGGGATTATAGGCATGCACCACCAAGTATCAGGAAATATTTTAAAAGGATTCACTTAAAAGGAGGATTAATGAGAAGTTTTGCTGTAAGATAAGAAAACATATTGCAAAACTGCAGTAATTAAATCAAAGAGACATTCGTAGTGTAAGAGGCAAGGACACCAATGACAGAGACCTAAAGATAATGCACATTTAGTACAGTAACAATAGATTTCAAGAGGCAAATAATGCAATTTCAAAATAAATATTGTGGAAATACTAGGGAAGCCACTGGGGAAAGATAATGTTAGATTTTTATTTATGTAAAATAACTTACAGAGTGACTTAAGTTTTTAGAAGGAATTTTTTTAATTATCAGAAAAAAAATTGAGCATGAGAAGAATCCTTCTGAATATGACTGCAAAGATGAAAACATCTTAAATGCTACATTAAGTGTTAAATAAAATCATTAAATATTATTCATGTAATTCTTACATAAAAGAATTGAATATTTGATTTTGGGGGGTGTTGAGACAGGATCTTGCTACATAGTTCAGGCTGGCCTTGAACTCATGGGGCTTCTCCCACCTCAACCACCCAACTGCTGGGATTACAGGTGTGTGCCACCATGCTTGGCTATTTGGCGTATTCCAAAATTACTAAAAATAAAGTATTCCAAATTAGCAAAATATAAAAGATTAACTCTAAATGGGGGCAAGGAGAGATATTTGCTAAATATATGACAAAAAATAATGAATATATTTATAGATAAGTATCCCTTGCAAATCAAAAAGTACAACTATGACCAAGGTAGTTCACAAAACAAATAAAAATGGGCCACATGTGTAAGAAAAGATGTCCAACCTCCCAAATGCTCAAAGAAAAGCAAATTAATGTGTCAAGACAGCGTGTTTTGCTTAACAGGTTGACCAAGATTCAACGAGTAACCCTCAGTGCTGGAGAAGATGCAGGGCAGCGTCGTGGTTGTGGGAAGTGGCAGGCACACACACTGCAGGCAAGAGAGCTGCCTACCACAAGAGGCCACTGAGGTGAACAGGCTGTGTAGCCCCTTGGATTCAGCATTTCCCAGACTAGAAATGTATCATGGAGAAATAGACAAGATCCACACACAAGCATGTCCCTTGAAGCACTGTTTATCAACAAGTTTAAGGAAATGGTTAAATTGTTGCACATGCAACCTAAAAACATCAAATGGAAGTGAGACCAATAGGTGCATAGAAAGATATCCAGACTACAGAAGAGTTAAAAAAAAAAAAAAAAAAAAAGCAAATGTTAAACCAGCATGGTGGTGCATGCTTGTAATCTCAGCTACTCAGGAGGCTGAGTCAGAAAGACAGCAGGTTCCAGGCCATCCTAGGCACCTTATTTAGACTGTCTAAAATAAAATAAAAAGTGCTGGGGGTGTAGCTCAGTAGTACAGCACTTGCCTAGCATACACAAGGCCCTGGATTCAATCCCCAGCACAAAAAAAAAAAAAAAAAAAGAAAAAGCCAAAGAGTAAATATAATATATGTAGTTATAAAATATATACACACATTCATAGTCATAAAAATTCTGAAAACATGCTCCCCCAAAAGTTGATGGACATTGGCAGGATATAGATTTCTATTCTTTTTAAATTTTCACCTTATGCTTATATTATTTTTATTTAAAGTATTAAAATCAAAAAGTTAGCCAGGTGTGGTGGCACAAGCCCATAAGCCCAGCACTCGGGAGGCTGAGGCAGGAGGATAACCATACATTTGAGGCTACCCCGGGCTATATAGTGAGTTCAGGCCCAGCCTGACCTACGTAGTGAGACCCTGTCTCAAAAAAAAAAAAAAAAGTCACATGCATGTATTTTCACAGGGGAGCGCTGTCAGAAAATAACTAGGTACTAAATGGTGCAGATAATATGATACAACCTTTGGAAAAAAAGAAGTGTTGTATGAGAGCACACTGGAACGGCTATTGTCTGTACCTGGCGCATCCGTTGCTTCAAAACAGCTGGAGCTTAATAAGGAAGTTAATATGCATGTTCCTGGAATATACTTAACGTCTCCAGCGGCGCTCGACCCTGGGTGACGGGATTGTGGGTGCTTTTCACTTTCTTCCTCTTGCCACTTTCCCCTAA